>ML789804.1:373812-415244 GCA_009831015.1 Picea engelmannii
TTAACTAAGGAAATGTGTCCCAAGACACAGGAGGAGATAGAATACATGTCCAAGGTCCCATATTCATCAGCAATTGGCAGCTTGATGTATGCAATGGTTTGCACAAGACCAGATATTGCACATGCAGTGGGAGTTGTGAGAAGATATATGAACAATCCAAGTAAAGAACATTGGGAGGCAGCAAAGTAGATTCTCAGATACTTTAGAGGTACTGCTAATCATGCATTATGTTTTGGAGGTTCAAAAACTATTCTACAAGGATATGTTGATTCAGATATGGCAGGTGATAAAGATAGCAGGAGGAGTACCACAGGGTATGTGTTTAATATAGGTGGAACAACAGTAAGTTGGATTTCAAAACTATAAAAGTTTGTTGCACTTTCAACAACAGAGGCAGAGTATGTTGCTGCTACAGAGGCTAGTAAAGAGATGATTTGGTTACAGAGGTTTATGGAGGAATTGGGAAAGAAGTAAGAGAATAACAGGTTGTACTATGACAGTGAGAGTGCCATTCATCTTGTAAATAACTCAGCCTTCCATTTGAAGACTAAGCATATACAGTTGAGGTACCACTTCATATGATCCACCTTGGAAGATGGACATTTGAAGTTGGAAAAGATACACACTAGCCAGAATCCTGCAGACATGTTAACAAAGGGAGTAACCAGGGAGAAACTGAGTTCCTGCTCAGTTTCAGTTGGTCTTCAAGAATGAATATGAAGTTGAGAAATTTTCCAGTTCCAAGAAGGTTCAAAGTCCAACATATATAGTAGTGGTGGAGTTTTTGAGATCAGTATCCAAGTGGGAGATTGTTGGTTGTGGAGCCTAATTATCTTCCTGATTCAGAGGTCTTTTACTTTCAGTCGTGTTTATACCCCATGAAGTATTTACACCGTAGAAGTATGTACATTCTTCCACACGGGGGAGTGCAGAGGAGGGGTACCCCCTCTATGGAGTCTGGGGGCAAAGCCCTCGAAGGAAAAATTGCCTTGTAAATGTATATTGTAATTTCATTATAAATATGGACCGTTCATTATAAAGTCGCAGATCTAACGATAGAGATTATGTTAGGGTTTTTTCCCTAGAAGGAAAATCTCTTTTATGAGGGAAATGTATTGAGGCTATGGTTGATGGCGAATATTGTATTCTGAGATAGGAGACTGTGAGAGAAAGAAGAGGAAGTTACAACAGGTTTGTTGTAGGTTGTATCCCTTCATATGCTAGATAATAATAAAGGAAGGACCTGGAAATTTCTCTGGTGGACGTAGCCCACACTAGGTGAACCACGTAAATCTGTGTCTCTATTGAATTATGTATCTTCTGTGTTTTGTTTCCACATTTGTTTTATTTTATTGCTCCACGGTCCTATTTTTCTAACACACCCCAAACCTTCGAAGTCCCAAAGTCCCAGACTCTTGAAGGGTTCTCCTTGCACAAGGTGACATATTAAATGCAAAGATAAGGATAGGTGGGCCTCGACTACTCCACCCACCAATAAACCAAACAAACTCATACCAAGGGGGGAGATGACATGTGGCCCCTTCAGTGGGTGACATGTGTCACGTGTTAATGGGAATATAGGGTTTGTGAAACATACAAATCTAGGTGACACGTGGCATGTAAAACATGGGTCCATGTCACCCTTGGTGATGTCATCATACCACATCACCTCAGACTGATCGCATTCCAAGTCCCTCGATCTTACGGTCACGGTGTGTCCACATAACCCCTGGATCTACGACCTTCGTCACTTTGAAACTTCGGCGTTTGGGGAATTTGTGGTGTGAATTCCTCCTTTCTCCTAGAGAGGTCAACGTCAGACTAACCATGGTCAATATCTAATGTTCAGGAGATATCCTAAAGGGTCTCTATATCTACTGTTCGCGTTAATGCGCAGCTCCGACATTCATGGATTTTACCCGCTCCACACTCCTTGTCTCCTGGAGTAGGACTTTGCCAAAGTGTCGAATGCAGTCTAGATCCAATTGCCAGGGGAGATCTTGAAGCATCCTCAGATCTATGACTCCTATCACTTCATAACTTCGACGTTCAGAGGTTCTCTCGCTAGACCATGATGCTCAAAGAGAGACTCTTTCTTCTTGATCCACGACAATTAGGGACGAAGGTTACTCTCCTCCTCCCACAGGAACTTAGCAAACAATTTTCTCTGTACCAAGCAAGGAGGTATGCACGAGCACTTCCACAGTTACTCACCGGCCTCATTTATCATCTTGGACTGAAAATGTTACCAACAGCTTCTTGCGCTTAGAACGATCTTGATTTTCATTTTTCCTTTTTCTCGACTCTCTTCTCTTTGGGATATCATTTTCTCCACTATGCTTCCTTGTAGATATGCCTCTACCCCCAAGTTACTTCCTTTCTTTCCCTCCTTAGCAAGGTTTTGTGGTTCTGAATCCCCAAGTCATGGTCAGGTATGGAATCCTTATAGATGGGTACCCTACTCTATCTCTATTTTAACTCTTGAGGATTCCTTCCCACTAGCATCTTGACTAGTAATTCATTTTTGGGTCAGAGGATTGTTGATAAATTACACCCAGTAAGGTACTAGTTTCGTGAGGGTCATCTCAACCATTCCTAGTTTCCCTCACCATCTCTCTCATCACATCCATGGTCTATCTTGGAAACCCCCCCCTTTCAGCAGCTAAGCAATACTTATCCATTTTCTATAAATAACAGAAAAATACATACATTGACCTTTTATACAAAGGTTCATCAAATCAAACATTCACACATATCTAGTCTACCATAGTCTCTTGGTCAGTAATAGTTATCTTTACAAACTGGTGGAAATAGGCATATTACAATCCCCTCCCCCTTAAAGGAACATCATTCTCGATGTTCTATCTGCCAACGTGCTCTGTATGTATAGAAGTAAACAAAAATGGATATGCTTGTCTCATGGAATCCTCCATTTCCAATGTAGGCTCATCTGGGCCAAGGTGTTTCCACTGCACCTTGACCTATGAAATGGTTCTATTCCTGAATGGTGTTTCCTTCCTATCTATTATGCATTGAGGTTATGGTAGGAGTTCTCCCTCTTGTTCCACTTGAATCACAGACCAATCAATAATATGATTAGAATCATGCGCATATTTCTTTAAAAACGAAACATGGAAAACATTAGGTACCTTCATTGTGGGAGGGAGTGCTAGACTATAGGCTACAAGTCCCACTTTATCCAAATTTAAAAGGGTAAACAATAATGAAGTGACATCTTGGCACAAGATCCCATCCTCTCAGAGCTTTTCCTGAGTCTAACTTGGAGATACACATGATCCCCTGCTTTGAATTCTCTAAGAGTTATTTTTCTATCTACATAGCTCTTTTGTCTATCCTCGGTTATTTTCATATTCTGTCTAATCTAAATTACTTTTTTTTCCATTTCCTTTAGCATATCTAGCCCGATTGTGATTCTTTCCACTTGGTTATTCCATCTGATTGGAATATTGCATTTCCTTCCACAGAGGGCTTCAAAAGGGCTCATCTTTAATGACTCTTAATAGCCATTATTATAAGCAAATTCTACCAGTGGTAGGTAGTCTTCACACTTCTTGGGTTGATGCATTACATGCATCCTCAACATGTATTATAATACTTGGTTTACCCTCTCTGTATTCCCATTAGTTTGAGGGTGATAGGATGTACTAAATAGCAATTTTGTTTCAAAACTGACAAACAAAGATTTCCAAAAGTTTGAAGTAAATTTTGTATCTCTGTCAGATATAATTTCCTTAGGCATGCCATGTAGTCTAAATATCTCTTTCATGAAAACACTGGCAATATCTATTGCCTTGCAAGTTGACTTAACGTGAATGAAGTGTGCATCCTTGCTTAGTTTGTCCCATGATGACATCATTCTGTTGGTTGATTTTGGTAACCCTGTGATGAAATCCATGGAGATGGTTTCCCATTTCCATTCTAGGATTGGAGGGGGATGCAACAACCCTACTAGATTTCGATGCTCTATCTTAACTTGCTAACATTCTAGACACCTAGCTAAGTAATCAACTATGTCCTTTTTCAGTCCGAGGGAATAAAATAGTTTCTTAGTGGTCGTGATCATTTTCTAATAACCAAGATGACCAATATATGGTATTTTGTGTAGTTCATCCATTATAAACCTCTTCAAGTCATCATAATTTAGAATATACAATCTACATTTGTAATTAGGCCATTATTAAACATCTGATAACCTTCATATTTCATCCCTATGGGTTCTTGCTTTAGGTATGATGTCACAGTCTTGAAAAATGCATTTGTTTCTTGTGCAGTTTTGACCCTCTCTTTGATGTTTGATTCACTGGTGCTTACATTTGCCAAGTGAACCACTTTCATATTTCTACAAAGGGAATCAACCACCCTATTCTCCTTTTCTTTAATATGTTTTATGTCAAAATCAAACTCTCTAAGGAGATCCATCCCCCTAGCTTGTGTAATATTGAGTTTTGGTTGGTCAAACAAATATCTCAACCCACTATGGTCTATGATAAGAAAAAAAATTCTACCTATGAGGTAATGCCTCCACATTTTTAAAGCATACACTATGACAGCCAATTCCACATCTTGGGTCACACAATTAACTTCATGCTCATTCAATTTTCTGGATTCGTAGAAAATCACATGTCCTTCTTGCATAAGGAATCCTCCAATCCATTCCTTGTAGGAATATGTACACACAAGGAAGTCCTTGTTTGGGTCTTCGATCCTCAGCATAGATGCATTGGTTAGGAGGAATTTCATCTCTTGAAACCTTTCTTCACATTCTTATGTCCAAATGAATTTAACCCCCTTTTCTGAAGGGAAGTGATTGGGCAACCAATCCTGGAAAACCCTTTTATGAACCTCCTATAGTACCCTTCTAGGTCCATAAAGTATATGATATTAGATTCATCCTTTGGGGTAGGAAAAATCCATAATGGATTTGATCTTGTCAGGATCAACTTCCACCACTTCTTTAGAAATAACATGGCCTAAGTAATGGACTTGTTTCTGGAAAAATTCACACTTACTAAAATTAACATAGAGTTGATGTTCTCTTAGTACTTGAAGCACTAACTTGAGATGTTCTTCATTCTCTTTCCTATTCTTAGAATATATTAGGATATCATCAATGAAAACCAATACAAATCTGTCTAAGAATTTACTGAGTACATTATTCATTAAGCACATAAAAGTGGTTGGTCAATTGGTTATCCCGAATGGCACTACCACAAATTCATAGTGACCATACCTTGTCCTAAAGGAATTTTTGTGGATGTCTTCATCCTTAATTCAGACCTGATGGTATCCAAGCCTCAAGTCAATCTTGGAAAATATTGTAGAACCCCTTAATTGTTCGAGCAAGTCATCGATCCTTGGTAAGGGATAATTATTCTTGATGGTCACCTTATCGAGTTGTCTATAATCTATGCACAATCTGAGTGTTCCATCCTTCTTCTTCACAAACAAGGTTGGTGCTCCCCATGGAGATACACTAGGATGAATGTAGAATTTGTCCCACATCTCCTTTAGCTATAGTTTGATCTCAACTACCTCTGGCGTACTCATTCTATAGGGTGTTCTAGACATTGGAACCACTCCTACTACAAGTTCTATTGAAAATTAATGTTCCTTCTTGGAGGTACATCTGACACCTCTTCTAGGAATACATCTTTATACTCTATTAATATGGGATGTTCCTCTAGGTTGAGTTTGTTGCTCTCAATAGAGTTCAGCACTTGTATTGCATACAAGGGACATCCCTTTCTGCAATACCTCTATACTTGGAGGGTTGATATTTGTCTCACTGAGAAAAGATTTCAAATTCCTTGTAGGGTTATCCTTCTCCCTTCTCCATATTCACACTCCAAAGTTTTATTTTAATAGTCCAACTTGGTGTTATGGGAATCCAATCATTTCATTCCAATCAGTAGGTCATAAGATCCTAAAGGGATCACGTTTAGGGTTACTTGGGTGAGTAATCCATTCATAATGAATTGGCATACTGGTATGACCTCTATTACTTTTCTTTTGGTTCCAGTGGCTAGTTGTACCATCCATGATTTAACATGTTTAACTTGTTGCAATTTGCATTTCTCAACAATTTGAGGGGAAACATAACTCAAATTAGAACCAAGTTCAATTAAAATGGAAACAAGATGGTTGGCAATCATACCTTCCATCTTCACCACTGAACCTTGGTGGTCAACATGTATATTATCCAAGGCTGAATAAACTTCTGGCATGCTCCTAGCCACATCATTGGTTGTGGTAGCCTCTTGGAAGTTGTATACCCTCCTATTATTTTGTTGCTTATGTGGATAGTCCCTCATTAAATTCTATTCAACACAACCACAACATTTTAAGGGTTCTCTCTTTGTGTCACCAGTCTTACTTGAGGCTTCCTCAAATGGTTTATTTCCACTATGGGGTGGAATGTTTTGTTGATACACACTTCTAGTAGGAAGGCTCATCATAGATATTTTTCCATGGTTCTTAAATATTGAGGATTTAGACCCCTTCTTCTTGAATCCTGAATTGTTTTTCTTCTTCTTGTCTTTATGGGGTTTTGTCTTATTCTTGAATTTCTCATATAAATACCTTTCCTTTCGAATAGTATATTATAAAGTATTTGTCTCATCAAACTCAATTTTGACTTGGTAGGACTGAGGTAATCCACTAATAAATCGTTGCATCTTTACTTTTTCATCCTTTATGTAGGGCACATACCTCATCAACTCAATAAATTTGTTGATATATTCATCTATGGTGAGTTGTCCCATCTTGAGTTCATATAACTCCTTGGTCTTCCCATCAAAGTAATTTTTTGAGAGATAGTTATTCTTGAAGTATTTCTCAAATTGTTTCTATGACAAGTCCTTCTCATGGATTCCTTTCACATTCCTAAGGTCCTCCCATCAAATGGAATTTTTCCCATTCAGGTTGAAAATGGCTATTCAAGCCTTTAAGTTCTCAGAGTAGTCATGGACTATGAAGTACTTCTTCAATATGAGTAGCCAAAATTATGCTTCTTATCCCTTTTTAATCTCTCCATCGAAGGTGGGTGGTTTGGCTTTCTTGAACTCTTCAGGGTCATGACTCTTGGAATGTTTCCTCTTCTTTCTTCTCATCTGAGAATGGGAACTAGTTTGGCCACTAAAATATTCCTTCGATTTGTCAGTGTCCTCACCAGAGGAATATTTCAGTGAGTGTCTCTTGTCTCCATGTTGGGCCTTCCTTGAGGTGCTCCTTCTGGTGTGGCCAATTTCAAAACCATGCCTTTGTATCTCATGTGGACTTGGAGTTTTCTTAGTATGATGTCTATCCACATGAATTCAATTGCCTTTGTATATGTTTGTGCAAATGACTGACGTGGACTTGGATTTTGTAGTTTCCTTTGTATATATGATAGAATTTGCAGTAAGAATGCATTAATTTTAGTCTTCTTTTCATGTTCCTTTATCAACATTCCATTGTCATCCTTACAACTCTGTAATTTTGGCATGAGGCTTCTTATAGTTTTGGCCAAATCTGGAGGGGTTTCCACCGCCCTCCTTTCATCACATTCTTCCTCTCTATTGTGGGATATTTCCCCCAACTCATGATCTGTCACCATCCCTTACGATGTATTTTTATTGTTGTTCATTGATTGCTTGAGTGATGATAAAACATTTTATATTAGTTACTGATATACTAATTCATGAACAACACATATCATTGCAAAGTGAAGTCAACTTATTTATTTGGAAACATTATCAACATACAATGCAGATTTCCAAAACATCTATCAATAGTAGAAGGTTTCATTCATCTCTTCAGTAGAGGTTCAAACAATTTTTTTATAAAAGGGGGTAAGGTAGAGTGTTACCCCTTAAATTTATCTCATAATATTTTTATGCAAATCATGCATGACCCCAAGTAGGCCAAGTGTTTTTTCCATGCTCTGGTACCAATTTGTAACACACCCAAAACCTAAATACTCTTTTAAGGGATGGAGCATCATAATTTTGTTTTCCTTAACTATCTCAAGTCCTAATTCTGAGATCTTCGTCGGATTTTTCTCGCCACGAGATTTCTAATGGTTCCTACCATACTAAAATATGAGTTATGGATTGCAAGGTATTGCCTCCCTAATCTCTTTAGGTGTTATTAGTCGAGGACCATGTGGGTCCATCTCATTCATACCATCTCCATATTTCTACATCAATGGTGGAATTCCATCCATCGTTAAATCCAATGGCAGGGCTTGTTCCTTATTTAACACAAAGGCTAGAGGGGAGTTCAACGTTCGGCTCTGAACACCCCTTTTTATTTCTGTGTGTACATTCCCTGGAGTCCCAAAATATTGAGCTCCATAAGGAGCCCAAAATCTCGCCACGTGGCTTGTAAGTTTTAAACCTGTGAAGTAAAGAAATGCATATAGATTCTTAAGAAAAACAGAATTGAATCAATGGCTCATACATAGAGTACACAAAGATTTTATACCGGATACCCTCAACCAGGAAAACCTTTCTTATATTCATTATATCGAATTTCACCATTCACCATACAATATATACACAATTTTTTTAGGTATTCCGTAGATACCAAAACCCTAATCCCTTAATCCGGGATTAATTTACAAAACCTCTAAAAATAGAAAAAAACACCCAAAAAACAATTTCGGGGCACTACGTGTAACCAGGGGAGGCATACTTGCCCTTCCGTGGGACCCCCCCAGGAAAGTGCCCAGTGCACATGACACATATATCACTACTAGAGGGATGTTTAGACGCATTTTTCGAATCTGACGCGCCCACACACACACATGCAAATAATATAACACATATCCAACATTCTCCCACTTGTTGTTTTCATTGCATCTAGGGGTCTAGGGGATTATATAGTCAACAATCTAGGGAAGAAATGCCCATTGTTACTCTAAACTAGGAGAACTTTTCTATTCTCACAGACTTTGCCAATGAATCTGCAACATTCTTCAAAGTGTCAACATTTTCCAACAACACCTTCTTTTCCTCAACCATGTCTCTCACAAAGTGATATTGAACATCAATATGCTTTGTCTTCGAATGATAAGTTGGGCTCTTTGCCAAGAATATTGCACTCTGACTATCACAATCTAATCTCACTACTTGTTGTACCAACCCAATACCTGAAAACAGTTTTTGTAGCCATACTGCTTCCTTGCTTGCATGAGTGGCTGCCATGTATACAACTTCTGTAGTTGAGAGTGCCACTACAGCCTGTCTTTTACTCATGCAAGTGATTGCTCCTCCAAATAGGTTAAACAGATACCCACTTGTAGATCTTCTACGATCCAGATCTCCAGCCCAATCTGCATCAACAAAGCCATGTATGTCCAACACTTTGTCCAATCCTAGTCTTCCATGGTACCATAATCCATAACTGGTAGTGCCATGAAGATATCTGAAAACCCTCTTTACTGTTGTCTAATGCGCCTTCCCTGGTTTTGACATATACATGCTCAAAACTCCCACTGCATGTGCAATGTCCGGTCTAGTACAAACCATTGCATACATCAAACTGCCAACTGCATTGGCATACGGAACATGGGACATGTCCTCTTCTTCTTGTTGTGTCTTGGGACACTGATCTGAAGATAAATTTACACCTATAGGAATAGGAACCTTGACCGATTTACTTCCATGCATATTAAACCTCTGCAATATTGTCTCAACATATTTTCTCTGATTCAACCAGAGTTTCCTGTTTGCACGATCTCTTTTAATCTCCATTCCCAGAATGAATTTAGCAGCACCGAGATCCTTGATGTCAAATTTGGAGGATAGCTGTGATTTCACCTCTTTGATAACATCCATGTTATTTCCTACCAAAAACATGTCATCAACATACAACACTACATAAATGAAGTGATTACCAAACTGCTTGGAATATACATGGTGATCAACCCTGCTTCTTACAAATCCCAATCCAAGGATGTATGTGTCAAACTTTTGGTATCACATCCTAGGTGATTGCTTCAAATGATATAGTGACTTCTTTATCTTACAGACCAACTCTTTCTTTCCCTTCACTACAAATCATTCTTGTTGCTTCATGTAGATTTCTTCTTTCAGATCCAAATGTAGGAATGTTGTCTTCGCATCCATCTATTCCACTTCAATATCAAACGTAGCAACAATAGATAAAATAAATCTAATAGAATTTAACTTAGCAATAGGAGAAAAAATATCACCAAAGTCAATTCCCTCTACCTAGGAATAACCTTTTTCTAGTAATTGAGCTTTGTGTTTCTCCACTTTACCTTGTGCATTAAACTTCTTCTTAAACAACCATTTTCTACCAACAGATTTTCTTCCAGCTGGAAACTCAACTATATCCCATGCCTCATTCTTATCCAAGGCATCCATTTCTTCAACCATCGCCTTCTTCCAGAGTTTAATATCCTCTGAACTCACTGCTTTCCTGACAGTTCTAGGATCATCATCAGTAATAGATAAAGAAAAATTGGAACGAAAATCAGGTGGACTATACCTTTCTGGTTTCCTTTTATCTCTCACTGATATCCTCAATACTAGGGTATGAGGTTCTTCTTCTTCTGCTTCCTCTTCTTCAGATGATTCAGATTTTTCATCATCCAACTCAAGCTCTATTTTCTCAGGTTTGTCTTGCGTTGGTAGGAATTCCTATTTGTACACATTTTTTACCTCTCTGAAAACAACATCTCGACTATAAACAGTCTTCTTGGTTTCTGGGTCCCAAAGTTTATAACCTTTCACACAATCTTTATAACTAATAAAGATACACTTTTCAGCCCTTTTATCTAGCTTACTCCTATTTTCCTTTGGAACATGTACATAAGCATCACAATCAAACACTCTAATATGTTGAAGAGAGGGTTTCTTTCTAGAACATAGCTCGTGTGGAGTTTTATCATCCAACACTGATGAAGGCGATCGATTGACCAGGTAACTTGTTGTACCCACAGCCTCTGCCCATAATTCTTGTCCTAACCCAACACCGTTGAGCATGCTCCTTGCTTTTTCCATCAGTGTCCTGTTCATCCTTTCTGCGACTCCATTCTATTGAGGAGTGTATGCAGTAGTCTTCTTCTTTTCTATATCGCACTTCTTACATAATTCTTCAAATTCATTTACGCAGAATTCTCCACCATTATCTGTTCTCAATACCTTTATTTTCTTCCCTGTCTGATTTTCTACTAGAGCCTTTAACTCTTTAAATTTATCAAATACCTTAGATTTCTTTCTAAGAAAATAAATCCATGTGTTCCTTGAAAAATCATCTATGAATGAAACATAATACACAGATTTACCTAGGGATGGAATAGGAACAGGTCCAAACACATCATTGTGTATCAACTCTAAGATCCCCTTTGCTCTTGTAGCACCAKATGGGAATCTTACTCGATTTTATTTACCATATATGCAATGTTCACATAAATCAAAATCCAGAGTGCAATTAGACATACCTTCAACCATGCCTTTACCATGTAGTGTTTGAAGGCCCTTTTCTCCAATATGTCCTAGTATTTGATGCCACAACATGGTCTTCTTTTCAGGGACGGTATTGGTATTGTATTCTTTATTTGTCTGCTCAAGGACAACATAACTGTTACAACCATTAGTATAAGTTCTTCCCAACAACTTGTACAGAGTTCCACATCGAACACCCCTCATCAACACCATTGCTCCTCGTACCATCTTGCAAGTGTTCTTTCCAAATACAGTATCCGCTCCTACATCATCCATCTTGCTTACAGATATTAGGCTCTTGGCTAGTTTTGGAATGTGCAAAACCCCAGGGAGAGTTCTAATCCTTCCATATTTTAGCAGAAACTTAACCCTTCCACGTCCCAAGATTTTTTTTGTCGAGTCATCTCCTAGGAGTACATCACCACCATCGTATTTTTCATATTCAGAGAACCACTCCCTATGAGGATTCATATGGTATGACGCACCGGATTCGATCAACCATACATCATGGTCCGCATGTGTACTTGTATATGTCAGGTAAACATCACCTCCTTCTTAAGTGGAGGTTTTCGCCTCTGTGGAAGAGGTACTGTTAGATCCCTTTGTTTTATCAACCTTCTTAGACTTGCAATCTTTCTTATAATGCCCTATTTTACCACACTTCCAACATTTCCTCAAAGATTTTTCTGGAGACTTAGATCTACCTGTAGATTTAGGTCTCCCCCCCCCCCGAAGGTTTACCAGGATTCCTATTTTGGGTACGAACTCTTACAAATAAAGCATCTGTGCTATGACTATCCATTCTTTTCCGCCTCATCTCTTTAGATAACAAGGATGAAACTACATCCTCATACTTCAATGTAGATTGAGTGGTGCTACCAATTGCTACAACCAGATTATCCTAAGAGTCTGGAAAAAAACATAACAAAGTAATACACTTATCTTCTTCTGCAATCATAATATTAACAGAGAAAAGTTGACTTACCAGAGTATTAAAGACATTTAGATGTTCTGTCACAGAATCTCCATCTTCCATCCTAAGATGATACAACTTCTTTCGAAGAAACAACTTGTTTACCAGGGACTTTGATTGATATAAATTACCCAACTTATCCCATAGTTCCTTGGCTGTAGATTCTCTCGAGGCATTCGACAGAACCGAATCTGCCAGGCAGAGTCGAATAATACTCCTTTCTCTTCTGTCCAACTTCTCCCAATCTTCCTTCGACATACCAGTAGATGGTGTAATAGTAGTTTGTGTACTAGTAGGTTGTTTACCAGTAGCCTGTGTGCTAGTAGAAGGTTTACTAGAAGGATGTGTACTAGGATCCACAACGATCCATTGTTCTTTGTCTACAAGGAGGTCCTCCATCCCAAGCTTCCATAGCTCAAAGTTTTTACCGTTTAACTTCTCTATCTCAATTCTATATGAGCTTGCCATTCCTCTTTCTATACTCGAATATCCACTGCAAAAGGTCCCACTAAACCCATGTTTATCACATACCCAAGATAAACTTGATCTATCAAGACTGAGCCAAACTCTCAACAACAAAGGCGTCCCTCTGAAGCCAAAAATGAGTTTTGATACCACATGTAAGTTTTAAACCTGTGAAGTAAACTAATGCATATAGATTCTTAAGAAAAACAGAATTGAATCAATGGCTCATACACAAAGTACACATAGATTTTATATCGGAAACCCTTAACCGGGAAAACCTTTCTTATATTCATTATATCGAATTTCACCATTCACCATACAATATATATACCATTTTTTTAGGTATTTCGTAGATACCAAAACCCTAATCCCTTAATCCAGGATTAATTTACAAAACCGCTAAAAATAGAAAAATCCACTAAAAATAGCAAAAACCAGGCACACGACACAATGAGCACTACTAGAGGGATCGTTAGACGCAGTTGTCATATTTGACGTGCCCACACACACACATGCAAATAATATAACACATACCCAACATGGATACAACCTTTGGGTCTTTTGGACTATATTTCACACTACACCCCAAACCTCTGGAGTCCTGAAGTCTCGAACTCCTGAAGTGTTCTCCTTGCATGAGGTGACATATTAAATGTAGAGGTAAGGATAGGTGGGCCCCGACTAGTCCACCCATCAATAAACCAAACAAACACATGCCAAGGGGGGACATGACACTTAGCTCCTTCAATGGGTGACATGTGTCATGTGTTAATGGGCCTTTAGGGTTTGTGAAACATACAAATCTAGGTGACACGTGGCATGTCAAACGTGGGTCCACGTCACCCTAGGTGATGTCAGCATACTGTGTCACACTAGACTGATCTCCTTCCAAGTCCCTCGATATTATGGTCATGGTGTGTCCACATAACCCTTGGATCTATGGCCTCCGTCACTTCGTAACTTTGATGTTCAGGGAATTCATGATGTAACTTCCTACTTTCTCCCATAGTAGTTAACATCGGACTGACCATGTGTTGGTTTTGGAGCTTGATTATATTCTTGATTCATAGGTCTTTGTTTTCAATCATGTTTATACCCCATAAATCTTTACACCCCGAAAGAATGTAAACTCCTTCACGTAGGGGAGTGCAGAGGGGGGTTAACCCCTATGCGACGTCTAGAGGAAATCGGGCCCCCAACAGGGGTTTGGGGTTGAATCCCCCGAAAGAGAAATTTCCTTGTAAATGTATATTGTAATTTCATTGTAAATATGGACCGTTCATTGTAAGGTCGTAGATCTAACGGTAGAAGTTATGTTAGGGTTTTTTTCCCTAGAAGGAAACCCTCTTTTATGAGGGAAATGTATTGCGGCTATGTATCACTGCGAATATTGTATTCTGAGTTAGGATACTGTGAAGGAAAGAAGAGGAAGTTACAATGGGTGTGTTTTAGGTTGTATCCCTTCATTTGTTGGATAATAATAAAGGAAGGACCTGGAAATTTCTATGGTGGATGTAGCCCACACTGGGTGAACCACATATATCTGTGTCTCTATTGTATTGTATCTTATGTGTTTTATTTCCGCATTTGTTTTATTTTATTGCTATGTGATTCTATTTTTATAACACCATGGTCGAGATCTAATGGTCAGGAGATATTGCGAAGGGTATCTATATACATTTCATGTTTATTTGCAGAACCGACATTCAGGGAGTTTACTCACTCCACACTCCTTGTCTCCCAGAGTAGGACTTCGCTGAAGTGTCGAATATAGTCTAGATCCAATGGTCAGGGGAGATCCTGAAGTATCCTCGAATCTACATCTCTTATTGCTTCGTAACTTTAGTGTTTAGAGGTCCCCTCGCCTTGAACCATACTTCCTTCCAGAGTTTTGAACTGCCAAAGTCTCGAGTACTCCACCAAACTTTGGCGGAGCATTCATGTGCTATGGGGATGACACCCGACATAGGCCAGGGGTGACACGTGTCCTCATCAGGAGGTGACACGTCTCACATTATAATGGAATTTAGGGTCTGTGAGAAGAAAAAATAAGGGTGACACGTGGCATTCATGATAGGGGTCCATGTCACCCTAGGTGACATTGGTGTGCCACGTCAATCCAAGACTGACAACCTCTGAGGATTCCTAGCTTCACCTACTTTCCAAACCTATTGGAGCTCTGAATTATGAAGTTCCCTCCAGTTGTCTCCAAATAATTGTTAGATTCCATGGTTGAGGTGTGTCCACATAGATCCATGAATCTACAACTTACGTTAATTCGTAAATTCGATGTTCAGGGGTTTCTACCCGCTCCATAGTAAGATATATGGTGGAGAGAAGTTGTGTATATCGGGGGAAGAACTAACATTCAGGTGGGTTTAACCTCTGAAATCCTCCTAAACCGTTGATCTGTAGATTCGACAAGATCAACGGTTGGCATCGATTCCACCACATGTGAGATGTTGTTATTGCAAAACTCAGGAAAGGAGATAAACATTGTGTTAGTTGGGACTCCACAATTTTCCTTGATCAGAGATCTCCACGCTGGTTCAAGAACAATCATCGATCCTCGATAGGAGGTTAGTGCCTGAAGAAATTGAGCGAGGTCATAGCCTCGATCACCTGGGTCGGAGTTATAGGTCCTTATATCTATGGCTCTTAACATTTCATGGCTTTGGGGTTCAGAAGTTTTGGCGTTAAACTACCTCTATTCTCCCAAAGTGGGACTTTTCCAAAGTTCTTAGTGTTACCTCTTCACTAAGTTTGATCTAATGGTTGAAGTTCTTTCCACTGGATTTCTAGATCCACGTCTCTCATTACTTCATGACTTCGACATTCGAGGAGTTTGATGATATATCATCCTCGTTCTTATGGAGTGGAACTTTCCCAAATATTCCTCGATGTAGATCAAACAACCAATGGGGCTCTTGAATACTCTTAGATCGATGTTTTGTGTTACTTCGTGATAACTGAGTGGATCAAGGTTTAATGGTGGGCAAGTCTAATTGTCTTGGATAAGGAAACCTCCAGGCACCGGTTAACCTAGTGGGTAATCGTAACCATCAGTTTCCTTCGGCCTATTTTTAAATGGTAGGGTAGAAACACTCCGGAGTTTTGAAATCCCATAGTTCCAAAGACAGAAGGATTAAATTATTTCAAGCCTAGCGCAGGGTTCCCAGACCTTGGTCACATGGGTCCTTTGGAAACTCTTGTGGGCTATGCACTAATTCCTTTAGCTGTAAATGGGTTAATAACATGGGCATGAGACCTCGTTCATGCGGGTGAAATATATGAAGGAGGCGTCCTCCTTCCACAAGTTTTGAACTTGGAGTTCTCGCGAGGGAATAATTTAGAGACCGACAGGACTTAAACATTTTAATAAATCTTTCCCAACACTATTTCAAGATTACATCTTACAACTCTTTAACTAATCAGCTGAGTCAAGAATAAACCCATTCAAAAGCACGAGTTCACAGAGAGATAATGCATATTTATTAACTTAACCATTCAACACAAATCACAATCATATACATAAAAATATGCTTAATCACCATTTCCATTTCGGTACATAGAGTATGAAGATACTTATCAGAAAACTAGAGTTCATGAACTGACTACTAAAAGGGGTGTTTGTTTCCACCCAACCATGGGCACAAACACTCCTAACATATTTAACTGACCACCCCCAATATAGACCGTGATTCTTTGAGAGAGACTCTTTCTTCTTGCTCCACAACAATCAGGGATGGAGGTTACTCTCCTCCTCCCACAAGAACTTAGCAAACAATTTTATTTGTACCAATCAAGGAGGTCTGCACGAGTGTTCCCATAGTCACTCACCAACCTCATTTATCATCTTGGACTAAAAATGTTGCCAACAGATTCTTGCGCTCAAAACGAGCTTGCTTTTCAATTTTCCTTTTTCTCAACTCTCTTCTCTTCTGGAGATCATTTTCTCCACTCTGCTTCCTTTCAGGTCCACCTCTACCCCCAAATTACTTCCTTTCTTGCCTTCCTCAACAAGGTTGCATAAGTTTGAATTCCCAACTTGTGGTCAGGTCTAGAAGCCTTACAGATGGGTACCCTACCCCATATCCCCATTAACTCTTGAGGAGGCCTTCCAACTACCATCTTGACTGGTAATTCATTTCTGGGTCAAATAATTGTTGAGAAATTACACCCATTAAGGTACTGGTTTGGTGAGGGTCATCTCAACCACTCGTGGTTTCCCTCACCATCTCTCTCATAACATACATGGTCTATCTTGGTAAACCCCCTCTTTAAGTAGTTAATAAAGACTTATCCATTTTCTATAAATGACAGAAAAATACATACATTGACCTTTTCTACAAAGGTTCATCAAATCAAACATTCACACATATCTAGTCTGCAATAGTCTCTTGGCTAGTTATAGTTATATTTATAAACTGGGGGAAACATGGGTATTACACTATATAACAATTATGGACCATACTAGTTCAATGTTTCAATTTGAAGCTCTGATACCAATCTGTAACGTACCCAACCACCCACAGGTTGGGCACGATACTTCCATCCTGCTTCTAGAGTAATTTCGAATTTTGATGAAATTTTAATGAATAACGATGCATGAAATATTGACATGCATAGATAAATATTCAAGGTACAATATAAAAGAAATGAACCATAAGTCATGCACAACAATAACCAACAAGAATCCATACTATGGATACAAATTTAATAGATAAATAAATACACAACAGAATAAATACATAGGTAAATGAAACCATAACATATAGCACTTATCTTTAATGAAACAAATCACCAATTGGCTGCAAACCAAGGAAGTTCCATCCAACCGTAGACATTGTTGTTCTATGTCTCCACAACAATGTTACCCCCGATCCAGGGATATAAATCCATAAGGACAGTTCCAAAGTTTCACTCGGCTTCCCAAACCAGTCAGTACTCAAGCTCTCAAAGGCTTTTCAGCACCCACAACAATCCAAAGTACGCCATATCTCTTCTACCTAGCCTACACAACCCAAGAGAATGGACCACATTCTCTTCCACATAGTCTCTCAGGATGTCCATCTCCTTCCAGGGCTCCAGTTCATCTGTTCAAGAATATCCATGCTAGGAATCCTAGGATTCACAACTATGAGAAACAATGAACACAAGACAAGGCATCTTGGGAATGCATGAATTAATTCATGGCTGAAATACACCAACAATATTTACATCCAACAAAACCATGGCTCCTCTCCAACAATTCGTTTTCCTTTCCCAATACAAAAACACAAATGAGGAAAGACGAGTGAGTGAAAGAATGAATGGAGAGAGAACATAATGAAATGTGTGAATAATGAATAATGAGTGAGTGAGTGAAGAAGAAGCAACCCACACAACAGACCAAAGATGGATTTATGTAATTCTTGGAATTAAGGAACCACTTGGCCTCCCCCCCAAGAAGCTCATGTAACTATTATTCTCCATTAAACAATTATGGGTACATAAAATATAAAATAAATACTTATCCCCTCAATCCCCCTCTCTTGTGGGATCATATCCCCCTATAACTCTTGTCCATGTTCATCTAGCATCTAGTGATGTATTTATTATTAATAATGATCAAAACATTACATTTCCTAGGAACACTGGCCTCTTTTAATTGTTCAGGTACTCTATCCTTTCATAGATTAAAAAAATACATTATTTAATATGAGCATAAAAAACCTGGGGTATTACAGCTAGCACCCTCACTCCCTATTGTCGATAATTATCAGAAGGAAATTGAGAACATTGGTATCATAATGTATCCTTCCTTGATGGGAAACTTTAATTTTGTGATGCCAATCTAGTATATTAATGTCATTTCTGATGAATCCGCATCGTCATTGAGGTCTGTCTCATTCTGTACTTCATATTTCAATGATCCATGGACTCTACCTTCTCTGACTACGTCGTATGAAGGTCACTCACACATTGGAATGGAAATTCCAATGTTTGCAGTTGAGACTACATATTAGGCTATCTTGGAAGCCATTTCAGACCTGGATCCTCCCTCTTCAAAGATGGAAGAGGTGGATCCTATCCTAGATCCCATATGGTCCATAAACTCATATAGTTCAGATAATTTCATCGAAAGTACTTTTCCTTCGGACGAAGCAATATTAGACGTCATGACTAGTTCTAAAAGGACTTGGGAGGACCTTCACCACAAATCTTATTTCTCCCAGAGCTTGAAAGGATCGAACAGGATGAGTTTAGGTCCACCATAAGAAAGATTTTTGGTCAGACCATGGTCATGTTGGATAAGCATGGAATACATGTTGAAGGGAACATGTAAAACATATCTCCTACCATTGCGATCAACATCTCTCGAACCCCTGGCAAGGTTGAGAACATTTATATTAGTGCAAATTGTTTTCCTAGAGAAATTTATATTTGCACCGATCTGTTTAAGGAATTCCAAGACGTATTTCCTTGGTCATATGAAGAAATTCCAGGAATAGACACTAGTATTGTTGAACATGAAATCAAGACTTATTTTAATGCTAAGCTAGTTCGACAAAGGCTTAGAGTTGTGAATCCCAGGAAGGCCCATGCCATTAAGGCAGAGGTGGAGAAGCTACTTAATGTTGGCTTCATCTACCTAGTTCCCTTGAATGAATGGGTATCCAATCCTATTCCTATGGATAATAAGTAAGAAAATGTTTGTGTGTGTATGGATTTCAGGGATATGAATAAGGCATGTCCTAAAGATAATTTCCCTACGATATTTATTGACTAGATTATTGATGAGTGTGCAGGAAGTGAAATATTTTATTTTATGGAATGATTTTCAGGCTACATTCAGATCCAAATTAAACCCTAGGATCAACATAAGATGGTGTTCATTTGTCCTTGCGGTACACTTGCATAGTGGAAAATTCCTTTTGTCCTTAAAAACACTAGATCGACTTTTCAACAGGCTATGACCTTCACTTTACATGACCTCAAACATATAGTCGAGGATTATCTAGATGACCTCAATGATCACTCTCACAAGAGGGTGGATCATTTGACCCATCTTCGGCTAGTGTTTTAAATATGTCGTCATTATCATATTCGATTAAACCCTCTTAAATTCATCTTCTAAGTCAGGTCAAACTGCCTTTTCGAATTTATAGTTTCCAAGCAAGGGATCATGGTGGACCCGGTGAAGGTGGAGGCAATACTTCAGTTTCCTCCCCCACATAATATGCATCAACTTCAGGGTTTACAAGGGAAATCTGACTTCCTGCGTCATTTTATAAACAACTATGCCAACATCACTAAGGGTTTCATGCGTCTCTTGAGAAACGATACTCCATTTATATGGGATGAGAAAGCCCATGAGTCCTTTGATGCCCTAAAGAAATACCTAGTGTCGACACCTCTTCTGAGTCCCCCAAACTATTGTAGATATTTCTTTATCTATATAGCTACATCTGAATGGATGATTGGTATGGTTCTCATTTAGGAGGATGACGAGCTTCATGAGAACATTATCTATTCTCTTAGTTTAAATCTAATCGGTCCTGAACTTAAGTATTCTCACGTGGAGAAGCTAGCCTTAACAGTCATGCATGCAGTTCAAAGATTGTGCCATTATATCTTACTTGTAAAGACTACCATGGTCACTAAATTCAATTTATTTCAATATGTCCTGATAAGGCATATCATAGGGGGGGAATACAATAAATGGATTTTGATTTTGCAGGATTTTGATCTTGATTTTATCTCCAAAAAATCTAATAAATCGTTAGTCTTTGCGGAATTAATGTCAGACTTCCCCAGAAAGGATGAGGATATTGTTTTCGATGACTCATTTTTTGATGAGAAGATTTTCCTTATCTTCTCTTTGTACCCTTGGTATGGAGAAATTATGATATATATTCAAACTTTGAATCTTCCGGAACATATTTCGAGGGATGACTGAAAACGTGTATGCCATCAAGATAAAAACTACCTACTCATCGATGACAGTTTTCATCATCGAGGGGTAGATTCTATTCTACATCATTGTTTGAATCATGAAAAAGTTGAATTCATACTCAATGAATTTCATGGTGGGTCATGTGACGGTCCAAAACATATTGCAATCCGGTTATTTTTGGTTGTCGATTTTTAAAGATTGCATATAAGTAGTCAAGAAGTGTCACCCTTACCAGGTGTTCACCTGTAAAATGCACTCACACCCTACCCCTCTTCACCTAGTAATTAATGTCGGTCCCTTCACCAAGTGGGGGGTGGATTTCATGGATTACAACCCAACCTCGGTTGGTTGGCACCATCACATTATCATGGTCATGGACTATTTTACCAACTGGGATGAGATCATGCCTACAATTAAATCCGATGGTGAGACTGCAATACACTTTGTATTCAAACAAATTATAGCTTGGTTTGGAATTCTGAAGGATATTGTCACTAACAATTCAAAACACGATGATGATAGAGGTGGCATAAAAACTGGGGTTCAAGAAAGATCATTCATCATCATATTATCACCAGGAAAATGGGCAAGTGGAGGCTGTGAATAAATCTCTAAAATCCATTTTGCAAAATACTGTCAGGAAATGTAAATCTAACTTGCATGTGATGCTATACCCTTCTCTTTGGGATACCAAACCGCAGTAAATACTTCCACTACTTTTGCACCAGTCCAATTGGTTCATAGAGTCGAGTTGGTTCTCCCCATTGAATGTGAAATTCCTTCTCTTAATTTAGTAGTTGAGCTCCTACCTAGCACGACTGATCTCGAATAATTCCTTTTACACTTGGAGAAACTTGATGAGAAACATCAAGATGACTTCCTATCCATCGAGGTGAATAAGCGATGTGTTAAGGTTCAGTATGATAAAAACATTTGTCCCTAGAAGTACATTGAAGGTGACTTGGTTCTCCTTTATGACCAAGCTAAAGAACCACTGGGGGAAAGAAAATTCAATCCCATGTGGCACAGTCCTTATATCGTGAGATATGTCCTCGAAAAATGAGCCTACGAGTTAGAGGATTATGAAGGGAATATGCTGAAAGATCCTGGAAATGGGATCTATCTCAAAAAGTATTATTATTGAGCCCTCGAGCTCAAGAATGCGCTTTATATATTATTGTACTTTAGTGTAAATATTTTTCTTTTTGTTCCTTTGTGTCATTGGTTTTCTTATTGAGTTTCCCCTTGGTTGGAAGATTTCAAGGGAATCATTGGTTTTCTTAGGATTCGTGGACAGTTCCAGTCATCATACTCAGAACGTAGCTTCTGTCGCTTGGGTTATTTATTTACCCAAGGGACAAATGGTATCTTTAGGAGGTGTTTTTATGGAGCCATCAATGAACAATGTGGCTGAGTATAACACCTTTATTGAGCTATTATGAGACTCCATTTCTCATGGTTTTCAATCTTTAGAGGTTCCCTGGACTCCCAGTTGATTGTGTCTCAGTTGAATGACAAGTATCAGGTTAGGGATCCTACACTACTCTGACGATTCCTTCAGGTATGACTTTTGGAATGATATTTTTATTTCATTACTTATAATCATATCCCTAGAAGTTCTAATCAAGTATCTGATGCATATGCTAATTATTCTTTAGATTGTAATTTTTCACATAACTAATCAAAGGAAACACACATTCATACATTCATCCATTGTAAAATATATAGGTAAATCCAAAGACCAAAAGTTATTGTATTTCATTCGTCAAGTTCAAAAAATATGGTATAATAGTACATAATTGGGCTTTTAGCCGTATCTATCTATCTATCTATCTATATATATATATATATATATATATATATATATATATATATATATATATATGGTCGGTACATCGAATGACCATGGCATCTAATCTTGAGGTACCGAGTATGTATCATGGTAGAATAATATAGAGTTAGTGAGATGTTGAAAGAGTCTCACCCATGCATGGGGTACACCTACAACCTGCCTTTACATAGCCTCAGGCAAGTCCTGGACCTGGATCATAGGTATCATGTGCATCATACGTGCTAGGTTTCCCTTCACATTCTGAAGAACTTGCTTTGCATCTTTCCATTCGTTTCCTCCCCTCGACCCCTATGTCGATGTTGTGGGTATCCATCTTGTCGTCATGGACCTACATCTGCACAAGATATTTAAACATTAATATATGATGTCATACCAAAATATTTACATTTTTGTTTTTCATTTATCAAATCAAAAAACACAAAAAATTAAATATATAAAAAATCAAATTTCATACCAATCTCCCCAAAGGCAGATCCTAGTGGTAATGGCATGTCGTGATCCCCTTGATATTCAATCCCCTCATAGGGATAGTCATCGATGGCACTGATATGTCATTTCCACCGATGAAAAAAATCATCATTATATGGGGTTGGCACCCTACCACCTCCCAACCTCATCATCACTTAGGTCTAGTGGGTCATGGATGGATGACGTAGAATGTTTGGAGGAACTTCTACTGTGGGACTAAGGGCTGGAACCCTCTCAAAGAAAAATCTACATAGGATAGATGAAAACCCAAAGTTTCTCATCCTTCCAAGTTTTCATTTGGTAAGTTGTCTCTTCATGTTGGCCAATAGCGAAGTGCTCCAATCATAAACTATGGGTGATCCGGATTATTTTCGGCACGAAATGAGATTGGAGATATAATAAAAAAATGCACAGAGATATCGCAGATATTCAATAATATAATAGAAATATATCAGAGATGAAACCATAAACACAGAGATACAATAATACACGATTTATATTAGTGAAGGAAATGTACAAAGACTGTAAAAATATAGAGTGAAAGACTTGCTAGAATGGTGGTAGCTTATCTCTAAGAAGAGATGTGACGGCTACTCGCATTCACCAGAAGATGATTACAATGAGGCTATGAAGACCTTTTTACAATAATCAATAATGCTAAAAGTCCTAGACATCCAAAAACCTAACCTTAGGAGATGAAGTGCCAAAAGTCATGTGGGCCCCGTTTGGGTAAGTTAGTACATCAGCTTCCCGGGATCGTAACTTTTGCATACAATCTTCGTTTTACGCATATGATAGATCATTGGAAAGGTATCATCGAGGAGATTCATTTTGGGGGATCAATTATTCCTTTGACTATAATTGAGAAACTAGATCTCGAAAAACCTTTATTTAGGCCCTCAAAATGGCCCCGGAAGTTAAAACCTACTAAAAATAGTAAATTGCGAAAATTGTCAGAAAACTGTTTTGAGCCAGTCGGAAAAGGTGGGTGGCCACCGATATCCACCTAGATCAGTGGGTCTCAAACACTCCATGACATAAAAAATAATTGGCCTCAATGCTTGATGTAATTAGGTTGTTCCAGATATCCGTTTGAGAACCAACATGATAATATTCAAACTCAAGCTCTCAATCACCCTAATAGGGATTTAGCTCCCTACTTTCTTTGTATCTTTGATGCAGTAGGTGGAGATGTAATCCTCTATGGTCATGCCACCTCCATCCCCTTGGGCATAAAGGCTTACCATCTCACCTAGGCGAGACAAGCCTATGATAAAACAGATTTCATCCACCTAAATCCTCAATCATTTCCCATCAAGATTAAAGGGTTTAGCCTCTAGATCCCAGTAATTTATCAAAGTTTAAAGAAATATCGCTTGTGCCCTCATCCCCTTGATCGCCCAAAATTTATAAATCCCACATATTTGCAATGATGTTTGGGCCCTCAGATCACCTTTCACTGCCACTTCGACATCCTCGTGTTCCCTCTCTCTCCATTCAATCACCATCCTGCAAAGGAAATTCAAAATTTTGAGTCATAAAAAACTTGTGCAAGGACTTGTACTTGGGAAATATTTTAACAATCATGTATAGGGATCGATCTATGTGAGTAGGATTCGATTTTCCCACATAAATTAGGTCATGTATGTGGCCCGATAAACTGTATCTCACGTACACTAAGTTTCCTGTCTTATGGCCTAAAAATATTTAAACACATACACCTAATCAAAAATTTGAACCATTTAAATTGAAAATAAAGGAATGAATACTTGCTTGTGTAAGGTAGCTAGAGNGGGGGAGCAAAGGGCCCATAGTGATAATAGTGGAGGTCATTCAATGTAAGGTGGACTAGGTCCACTATATTATTAAATAAGGCTCACTATGGTAGTTAGATATAATAAATGGGTAATTAGATATAATAAATGTAAGAGAACTTCTCAGAAGGTTCTACTTCTAGAAGATTCCTCCTCTAGAATGTTCTTAGGTGATGGTAGCACTATATAAAGGGGTTCAAGAAATGTAATGGTACATGAAGAAAAATATTGTATTGTGAGTTGTAGCTCATTAGGAGGAAGCCCCCTCGAAGAGGCAAGTAAACATGAGAGGATCCCTTCCATAATAGGATCCATTGTACGGTGTTGCCCTACCTCAAAGGTTTGGTAATAATAAAGTGTGGTTTCTTATATATTGCTTTGTGGATCTATTGTGTATTCAGTATTTGTGGTGATTATATTCATAGATCTATTCAGGTTCTTAACAAATGGTATCAAATCACTTTCCTTGGCAGACATTGTGGACAATATTTTTTATTTTTGCAGATCTTTTTTCGGAGAAGAAAAAAAGAGGGTCGCAACATTCTAGAAATATTTGGTATATTTTTGTGGAAAATTTGCAGAAACAAGTTGTATATATGAGTTCCTCTCAGAAAAACACCCAAGTTGAAAAAAAAAATCGTCTGAAATAGAGTCCAGGAAGTCAAGATATTGAAGTTTTAAAATCTACAATTTTTCAAGGTTTTTTTCCATGGACGACAACGCACTTTTTTTTATTTCTTTAGTAGATGGAGGACTAATTTGCTCAAACAAATTACAGATATGAGTTTCTCTCACAATTTCAAAAAACAAATCACCCAAAACGGAGTCCGGGAAGTGAAGTTATGAGCATTTTAAATTCAATAGTTTTTTAGGGTTTTTCCATAAAAAACTGTAATTTTCTACTGTAAGGTTTTGTTCTATTTTTTGGGTTTTTTCATGACGGATGTGGGACCGAAGAGTTCATAGAGTGATCATATGGTTATTTCCTCTCAAACCCTCAAAGAAATTCTACAAATTACTAAAGCATTCAAATCCCAATTGTATGACACATTGGATGCTAGATTGCATGGCCTCACAAACTACCTCAATGATAGTTTTCGTAGTATTCAAGATTCATTGGGTAGAATGCAGGAAAGACTTCTTATGGTGGATATCAGGGAGGAATATAATCAAGAAATATATGCTTGGTTTGATTTGGAGGCCGATTGCGATGATTGGTATATGGATAATTGTCATTTCTGGGATGACAACCACTTTCATATTTTATTTGATAACTCTAATCCACCTTCTGTAGAGAGTATCAATGTGACAAATCGGAAGCCAATGATTATTACCAGTGTCCATCCTTCATATTCTACAGTGATATTATTCTTTCCAGATTCTGCTACAACCATTTTCCACTATGTGGATGGATCTTCTTATTTGGATCCACATGACAGGGGTCAGTCTTTGGAGCATCATTTTCAGTTGGTTATTGGGTGTCGATATCTTCCATGTGGGGTTCACATGAGCAATTGGACATGGTACCCTAGTTTACAATGGCAGTTGGACTACTTCAACATGGTGGCTTCCATTTCTCAATGGGACCATGGTTCTCTAGTCTACTTCAGTATTGTGGTCCACACTTATCCATGGGACCCTGGTATATGGTTGTACATCAAGCGTTGAGGACAACGCTTTCATAAGGGGGATGGAATGTAAGGTAGATAGAGAGGTAGTGGGGGGGGGGAGGGGGGGGGAGAGGGCCCATAGTGATAATAGTGGAGTTCATTCAATGTAAGGTGGACTAAGTTCACTATATTATTAAATAAGGTCCACTATGGTAGTTAGATATAATAAATGGGTAATTAAATATAATAAATGTAAGAGGACTTCTTAGAAGGTTCTACTTCTAGAAGATTCCTCCTTTAGAATCTTCTTAGGTGATGGTAGCACTATATAAAGGGGTTCAAGCAATGTAATGGGACATGAAGAAAAGTATTGTATTGTGAGTTGTAGCTCATTAGGAGGAAACCCCCTCAAAGAGGCAAGTGAACAGGAGATGATCCCTTCCATAATAGGACCCATTCTACGGTGTTGCCCTACCTCAAAGGTTTGGTAATAATAAAGTGTCTTTTCTTCTATATTGTTTTGTGGATCTATTATGTATTCAATATTTATGGTGATTATATTTGTAGATCTATTCAATTTCTTAACAATTGCTACTAGAGCACTTTCCTTGGCAGACATTGTGGGAAAATATTTTTTATTTTTGCAAAAAAAAAATTCAGAGAAGAAAAAAGAGGTTCACGACATTCCAGAAATTTTCGGTATACTTTTGTGAAAATTTTGTAGAAACAGGTTGTATATCTGATTTCCTCTCAGAAAAACACCCAATTGGAAAAAAAAAAATCATCCGAAATGGAGTCCGCGAAGTCAAGATATTAAAGCTTTAAAATATGCAATTTTCAGGGTTTTTTCCACAGACACCGACGCAATTTTTTATTTATTTATGTAGGAGTTGGACGCTGAATTTTCCCAAACAAATTACATATCTGAGTTTCTCTCACTCAGATATTCTATGATCATGTTTCATATGCCCTAGGTACAAACCCATTTTTAGTGACACAAAACCTTCTTTTGTTATTAGAAGTGTCCTTATTAAGTGTCAGAGACTTACCAAACATGTGTGCGCTAGTTAGAACCATTTTTTCCAATTGATGCCCATGAAAAGTGACCCCATAAGTCTAAGAGTCCTTTATATTCCTTCCATGACATTGTGTTCAAGCCTCATGTCTTCTACTCAGTCTTTTTCTAGCTACTACCTATGGGATTCCCTCCATTACATCCTAGAGTCTCAGTTAATCTCTTTTCAGACTCCTTAAAAATGAAAATATTTCCAAGTGATCTTGTTTTATTTCACACTCGTTAAATGGATTTGAAAGGATGTCTATTTGGTATAAGTTTACCCTTTTTTTGGACCAAATGGACTAATTACAAAAAACAAATACTCTAGTCAACATTTACTAGAAGTGTTCTCCTTGGTATTGTTTTACACTTTTTCAGGGTCAGGAGACTAAATTTACGAAAAATAACACTATTGGAAACCTACTTGATAATTTCAAGTTGTAATGCAATTCATAATCTTGCTTGAATTGTTGAGCCTAATGTCAGCTCCCGCTTTCTTGTTATAATCTTGTTGCCCCAACATTTCTCACCATTCACCAAACAATTGCTTTCATATATCCTTTACAACTTGACACCCCTTACCCCTAGAGGAAACATCCCCTCGAGTGTCCATACCCTGCATGCGTCCCCTTGCATCGAGAATAGATTTTTTCCACTGCATGTAAATAGTTGGATTTTTTGCGACACATGTTTCCTATCTTGTATCATAACATCCTTTTACCTCCTTTTCAGGGTTTAATAATATGAAAAAGGAAAAAAAAAGGACGGGAAAAGAGTATTATCTTCTATCGGCAACAACTGTTTCTCCTTTGAACAAAGCATAAACGTTTGAGTCCATTCATCAAATTTTTGTGTTTAGTATGGACTTAGGAAGTTGAACTTCTTACTCAGAGCTTACTCGTCCGACTGGTTATTCTTCTAGTCCCTATGGAGAGATTTTTGATGCCTCCTATGTCACAAAATTTTGTCAGTATTCAATATTGAGTCTATGCTTCCTGAGTTATCCATCTGTCTTATACTCTTTTTCAAAAGAAGTCTAAACTTGTGTCATCCATCCCTTTAAAAGTGAATCTCAGAATCACATGAAGTTGTTGTACTATCTTTCACCCTAGGCCTACTGTCATCATTGATAGGTGACCTTGAACCCAACATATGTCATCTCTTCATTTGTCACTAATTCGGTGGTTTCCCTTGTGTTCGACGACAAGAAATATATTCACACATTGGAATTTTTGTAGTGACTTGGATTACATTAGACCCTATTGGTGGTTTTCGCATCTTTGTTGATAGTTTTCATTATTGGCTACTATTCATAGGGTCTCTTTCGTGCACTACTTACATCTGGTGCACGCAAGAGACACACATGGTCATTGGTTTGTGCATATCCTATTCATATCAATTCTTCATAATCATCAAGTGTTTCCTTGTACCTCATGATGGATGATGGGGGGTACCTTAATTCCATCCTTTTAGCATATCTTATTCCATCAACTTCATCTCATCTATTTTGGAATCGAGATCTATAGTCATAAGAGTACCTAGAGGCTTGCAGTCATTAGTGCTAGGTTCTCTTGTCATCGATAATTGGGAATACATTAATGTCCCCTGCTCAATGGATTCTTCAAGTGTTCGACCTCAACACCTTTATTCACACTTTTTGAATTTACTCAATGCCTTTATGCCTACTTTCATCATTGATGGGTTGTCTCACATTTGTTAATAGTATAACTTAATGACTGTTAACCAAACAAAGTCTCACTGTGTTCGAATTCAACTACTTTATTCACATGATGTAGACTTGAACCATCGACAGTTAGTGTAGAAGACCTCATACTCATAGTAAAAACACCTCATACCTAATGTTTTCCTTCATCGCACTAGTCTTATATGACTTTAGTTATCATGGAATATGCAATTGTACTTCATTGTATACAAATTTCTTCAGTTGATTTTGAGACTCGATTCCACTTTGTTTTTTTATTGCCTATGACCACCTATGTCATATGTCTAATTTGTATTTCCCATTCATGACCATGAATAGTTATATTCTATATACACACATGGATATGCAGTGTACTTTAGATTGGCAACCATGTGTACAAAATGAATATGTATTATATTATTATGACGTGTGACTAGTTACTCCAGTTGGTTCGTCACCACTCCACTTATGGTAATTTTAATGTATTTCATCCATTGTGATAGCTCATATGACCTCGCACATTAGGTTTCATCTGTTATAGAAATTGTTTCCACACCCTATGCATCATTCTTTGGTGGCATACCCTTTCCTCTATAGATTGGGTTTCCCCATTATTCTCAGTACCAAGTCAAAATTTCAAAATTTTGTATATATACGTGGGCTACAGTTATACAACTTGGGTATATGCAGGTTTCTCCATTGGAGTCTCCGTGCATCGATTTTTGTGCTAAAACTTAAAAATATTTCTTATTTTCCATTCCAAGTCATGGGATCCATGATCCTTGGCCTTTCATATGCTCGAAACACTTCAATTCAACCCTTCAATTCCATTTGGAGGCTATAAATTTATCCATATACAATCCTTTAAGAAGGAGAAAAAGTTGAGAGTAGGTACACTCTAGAAGAATTTTTCCTCATATTACATCCTTGAGTCTACATCTCTTATTCCTTTAAGTCTGAACTCTCCTTATGTTCAGCCCCCAAGCTCTCCCTATCTGATGAATGAGGAAGCCAATTAAGCCTAGAACTTGTGAGCTTTCCTTGTGGAGGATTGAAGTGGTGAAGGCCCGAGTGGAGGGACTTAGCTTCTTAGTTTCGACGAGTTGCTGATACGGAAGATTGTCACCTATGTACTCTTGTTGATTATATTAATAGAAATACTCTTTTCTCATCCAATTATATTTTGCAAATTTTTATATTATTTTCCATGGGTGAATTTGCTATACATGTTAATGTATTATGCTAGTTTATATGCTAACCTTTCATATGTTTTCCATATTCTTGTGTATATTAAATGTTGAGGACAATTTTTAGGTATCAGGCATTGGATTGTGAGCTCAACGGTGGTCTCCTACGAATGTATGAAAGAGGTAAGATTCTATCCTTTCCTTTGTTGGCATTTTCATTTATCTAGCATACTTGATATTTGAGTTGATATCTTAATGTTGTTCTTTCTGTTGTGCTCCTACCTAAAACCATAGATATTTATTCCTCCTAACACCCATGTGGACAGGTTGAACTCCCCTTGGATTGGGTTTCCTTCGATCCAAGATAGAAGGAAAACAAATGTAAACTAGCTTCCCCTTAAGGCTAATTTATATGTTCATTAATGAAATCAAAAGAGAGAAAGAAAGAGGTAAAGGCAGATGGCTTACCTTTTTCCTATAGGTTGTCCTCATTGTTCCAACTATTGACCTTGATCTCCAAGATCTTGATGTGGAAGTATCCCTCTTGCAAGAGACGAGGCAATCCACTTTTGATACTATATATCGTTAGCCATAATTATATTTATCTATGATGGACTTAAACAAGACAAAGAAAAACATTCATGAAATGAACAATGTAGAATTTAAGAGAAATATGCCAAGTTATGTATTAAAAGTGTAAAGAAATGGAATATTTAAAACCTTAATAATGATGTTTGAATAATTCTTCCAAGCTCTCCTTTTTCCATCCCCTTCGTGCCACATGACTATAGGTATGATGCTATGAACTACTTCCCCACAAGATCAAAGTTTTGATAATACCAAGTTCCCCCTGTTTCACCTTATAATTCCCTCATTATATAAGATTTGGAGGCTTAACCACCATGGATACGATCACTCACTAGATCCACTAAATTATGATCTCCAAGATTTTTAGGCAGAAAATATCTCTCAAGGATTTTAGGGAGAAAATATATCTCAAGAATATTAGAGAGGAAATATCTCTCAAGATCCATCAAATTAGGATATTGGTTTGAGAAAATATCTCAACCATCCATGAGACTCTCAACTTATCCTTGATATTAAGAAAATAGATGTGAGGTGGATTCTCAGACTAAATTAATTTCCTTTTTTCAATAAAAATGAATAATACATGTACACATAGTATTTTTATCTTCATATGATGAATCCCCCCCCTCCCCCCCCAACATGTATAAAAGGATCGTGAAAAACATTCCCTCACTTAATTGTGAAAAATAGGTGTGTAAAACGGATCCTCTTGGATCACACACGTAACCAAGAATCTCTCTGTTAGGAACTCAAGGGAACTCACTACTAGGAAAACTACCAGAAAACTACAACAACACTTGTTGTCGTGGTGAAACTCACACATCAGTTCACTCTTCAGGCATGGAAACCCATCTCTTCAATATTTTTCTTCAAAAATGCTCCGACATGCCTCATAATTTTCCCTCCATAGTTGCTCTAGCTCCAAGTTTTCTTTCCTTCTCTTTACTTGTTGTTCATGCCCAAAAATTGATTGTTTCCAAACTGTTGTAGTTTCCCATACAAATTTCTCTCCTTTGTCTTGATTTCTTGACTCACACACTTACCCAAGATTATTGTACTCAACCCCCATGCTCGCAATAACTATGGGATGTGACTTCTCATACCCACCCTCTTACATGCATTCAATGATTGGATTTTGGTAACACTCAATCATAAACTAGAGTTTAATACATAGTGATAATGCAATTCATAAATATGGGTGAAATTAATAGACATGGGTATCCCCCTTGGACCCCTCTTGACATTCTTCTAGACCCTCCCCTCTCTTGTGGATAAATTAATTCCCCATATATGTCCATATTCCCTTAGCATTTGGCATCACATTTTATTATTAAATTTCAAAAATACATTTCCTCTCAACCCACAGACCTGAGGAATGCACCATTTGTTTATCATGTCTAACCCAAGGAATGTGCCATTATTTTATTAGGGCCATCAACACAGGTTGGTTGGGACTCTGAGAAGTGGTTCCAGAACTCTAGATGCTCAAAATGGAGTCTTGCATTCAATTTTCTTCAAAATTAAAAAAAATGTATGGGCATTCTTCCCACATGTTTTCTTCATTCTCCCATGAAGCATCTTCAGGATCGTAGAAGGTCCATTGAACCTTTTCCATCCCTATGGCTTATTTCCTAAGAACTTTGACTTTTCAGTCTAGGATTAGTACTAGATCCACCTATAAATCCCCTTCATGATCCACCTGGATCACATTCCAATCAATTATGTGGTTAGGGCTAGACACAAATTTCTTTAGTAATGACACATGAAATACATGATGCAGTCTCATGGATGCAGGAAATGCTAGCATGTATGCAACTGACCGTATATTTTCTAATAATTCAAAAGGTCCACAATATAATTGTTGTTAACTTTGGAAAAATTCCTAATATTAGTGAACTTCTCTCCGCTTTCACTTTTAAAAAAACATGATTGCCCACTTTGAAATATCTAAACACTCTATTCGTGTCTGCATAAATTTTATGCCTATCATGAGAAACCTATAAATTCTACTTGATATTTTCCATTTGCTCTTCCATTTTCTTCAACAAATCTAGCCCAATAATTACTCTGTCTACTGGATTATCCCAACTTACTAGAGCGTTGCACTTTCTTCCATACAATTCTTCAAACAAGATAATTTTTAATGAGGATTGATACCCGTTATTGTAAGAAAATTCAACTAAATGAATATAATCTTCCCAATTTCATGGTTGATCCATCACATACATTCTAAGCATGTCCTCAATTAGTTTTCTATTCCTCTCGGTTTATCCATCTAACTCTGGGTGATAAGTTGTACCAAGATTTAGACTTGTCCCAAAACCTTTGAAGAAATATTTCCAAAAATTGGAAGTGAATTTTGGATCTCTGTCTAAAACTATTTCCATAGGCATTCCATGTAGCCTGAAAAATTCTTTCATATAAAATTCTGCAATATTTGTTTCCTTGTGTGTTTTTTTCACTAGAATGAAATGTGTTGCCTTAGTCGATTTATTAACCACCACGGCGATGGAATCATGTTGCTTCATTGTTCTAACAAGATTAGTAATAAAATAAACTATGACAACTTCCCACTTCCATTCTAGAATGGGAAATGGATGCAATAACCCAGATGGATGCCTATGTTCAATCTTCACCTTTTGACACTCTACACGTCTCACTATATAATTAGCAACTTCTTTCTTCATTCCTAGCCAAAAGTATTGGCTTCTTACAATTGCAATTGTCTTCTTATATCATGGGTTTCTGACATATGGCATATTATGCATTTCCTTCATCACTACATTTTTCATCTCATTGGAATTCGACACATGTACTTTGTCTTTCTACATGAGAATTCCATCTTCTTTTAGCTCATAATAATTACATTCATGCTTTAAATTGCCTTGCTATAATATTTCTTTTATTTTTAAATATTGTTTATTTGAAATTGTTGTTGCAATAATTTTATCTTTTGGATTATTCATGTACATGATAATGGATACAATATTCATTTCATGAGATCTCCTCTTGAGTACATCAATCACTTGATTCTCCTTCCCTTTGATATGCTTAATTTCAAATTCATACTCACTAAAGAATTCCATCCACCTAGTTTTTCTAACATTTAGTGTTGGCTATCCGAAAAAATGTTTTAGAACACAATGGTCTGTCCTTAGCTCAAATTTCCTTTCCATGAGTTAATGTCTCCACATTTTTAGTGCATATACTATTGTTGCTAAATTCAAGTCATGTGTAGCATAATTCCTCTCATGCTCTTTTAATTTTCTGGACTCATAGCATACCACATGATCTTTCTATGTGACAACTCCACCGAGCCCTTCCTCACATGAATTTGTGCACAGAACAAAGTCTTCATCTCGATATACTATCTTCAATATTGGTGCACTTGTCAATATTTCTTTCAACTGTTGAAATCTCTCTTCACACTTGAAAGTCCATTCGAATTTCACTTCGTTCTTTTGCAAAGAAGTGATTAGGATTGCAATATTTGAGAATAGTTTTATGAATCTTTGGTAATAACTGATAAGACCCATGAATGATATGATGTTTGTGACATTTCTTGGTGCAATTCATTCTGTAATGGCCTCTATCTTTTTGGGATCCACTACTATCCCTTCTGCTGAAATTATATGCCCCAAGTAGTGAATCTTCTTTTGATAAAATAATGCAATTATTAAGATTAGCATACAATTTTTTCTCTCTTAAAACTTGCAACACTATTCTCAAATGTTTCTCATGTTCATCTTCTGACTTAGATTATATGAGTATATAATCTAGGAACACAATTACAAACTTGTCCAAGTACTCCACGAACACTCCACTCATGAGGAACATAAAAAAAGTTGGAGAATTTGATATTTTAAATGGCACTACCATGAATTCATAATGCCCATATCTTTTTCTGAATATTATCTTGCTAATGACTTCTTCCATTATCCTCAATTGATTATAACCTGATCTCAAGTCAATCTTGGAAAATATTCTTTCACCTTTAAGTTGATCAAATAAATCATCAATCCTTAGAAAATGATATTTGTTTTTTTATGCTGACCTTATTTAGCTATTTGAAATCAATCCACATTCTTAAGGTTCCATCATTCTTCTTTGCAAATAGCACTGAGGCTCCCCAAGGTGATACATTTGGGCTCTCTAGCTGACTCTTCCATATGGGATCCAAAAATTTGACATCCCTTCTTAGAGCTCATTTTCAACTGCATAATTGAAATCTCTCTAACAACTATAGGTATTGGAATGACTTGGATTTTTCCTTTCTTTCCTTCTTCATCAAGACATGTGATTGTCTTGTTGTAACAATCTAGGATAACATGGTGTTTTTTGAACTAATCCATGTCAATTAGACAATCATATGAGCATAGTGGTATGATGTTCACAACCACCTTTGTGCTAAGTCAATTAATGTCTATCAGACAATATTTAACTAGATTATTAATTGTCCTTTTAGTCCCCGTGGTTAATTTAAATAACCAAGATTTTGTATGCTTATTTATTTGCAAGTGAAGTATTTAAACAATGTTAGAGTTTATGTAACTATGGCTATCTCCAGAATCAATTAAAATTGCTATGGGATGGTTACCAATCTTACCTTCCACTTCAATCATGGGGGATTCATATTCGACTTGTTCCTTGTTCGAGGTTGTATAAATCCTTGGCATGTTTCCTCCCATGTATTCAACTATTTAATCCTTCTGAATGTTGTGGAAAATATTCATTCTTTCTCCTCTGTGAGGGAAGTCTCTATATAAGTGATTTCCCTCACATCCCCAACATTGTACAAGCTACTACCTTGTCCTTTTCCCAAATGAATTTGCAGTCTTGTGCTCATTTTGGGTTGGATGACCTTGTTGATTTGATTGGGAGTTTCTCTTGGAAAAGGGTGGCTTAAAACCTTTATTCCTTTGATCCTTTTAATTTTCATCTTGTCATTCCAAGATTTTTGGAAAACCAACCTTCATGTACTCTTCTCATAAAATTGTTTTCTTTGCTTATGGATTTTTCCAAAGTTTTTGGGTTATCACACTATATCTTATCATAATAGAAGGAGGGTAACCCACTTAGAAACCTTTTTATTTTGAAATTTTCATCCTTTATGAAGTCAACATACTTCAACAATTCAAAGAACCTCTTCTCATATTCATCCATTGTCATGTTTCCCAACTTGATTTCAAAGAACTCTTTCATATTCCTTTCATAATAATGATCAGAAAAATATTTATGTTGGAAATATCCTTTGAAATGCCTCCATGAGATCATTTTCTCATCAAGGTGATTCGTTTTCTTAAGTTGATCCCACCACATGGCTTCCTTTCCTTGCAAGTGGTAGGTTGCAATTCTAGCTTCTACTCTTGAGGGGTAATCATGTAGTTGGAAATATTTCTTCATTTCCAATATCTAGGCTTCAACCTCTTCTCCTCTCCTATGCTCACCATTGAAATTTGGTGGCTTTATTTTATTGAGTTGACCTTGAAATATGTATACCTTAAGCATTGTCCTTTTCTTATTGACAAGAGACACACTTGGGTTTCTCCTTGGCCCTAAAATTGCATGATTTATTTTGGTGGACTTCCTTGGAGAATGATGGAGCCTGCTCAAACTTCTTCACTGACCGACATTCCCATGATCATCCCTTTTTCTATGGGATCTAAATTTTGTCACTTGTATAGAACTAGTTTCTTTCTTAGTGCCAGAGTCTTTGTTAAATTAATTATGCAACATATTCAGACTCTGAAGTATCTTTTCCCAAGCCTTCATAATCCTTTTTTTATATGACCTATAGATATGCACTTATTTATGCAGGATTATCATAGTTATATCCTCCTACCTATCTCTTCTTCAATTCGACTTTTTCTCAACATTTCCCATGCTGGAATATAGACCTATGATCTCCTCCTCATGGTTGTAGGATCCCCAATCATGTTTCATATTTCATAACACATCATTTTTAGAGCATGCATAACATAAAACATTTCATCAATTATAATACAAGTTATTCTTCATCCCAATTTATGAAGAAAACAATGCACCAATTTAAAATCCAACTCCTTAGTTGCATTCCTCTCTGAAACATCCCTCCAATGACTATATTCATGCCTCATTATGAGTTTCGAGTGAAAGGTTACAACATCCACATGCTGCAATTTGTACTCATTTATTGCTTTCTGAGAAATTTTAGTGCCCAATTAAAAATTATGGGTGTGTTATCACACAATCTGTAGTTCGGGAAAATCCCAACCCAATACACAAATGAGTGAAAACTACGTGAGTACCTACCCACTTTCATCTTACATAGACATTCCCCCCGCTTTAGTGATGATGAAATCACCACAAAGGGGGGAATCTCGGTGACCCTAGGGGGGCTGATATGGAAAGTGAGATGATGATGAGTGGATCCCCTATAGTTCAATATTGGAGGTAAACAAATGCTTGAAGAAAGGTCTTGTGAAAGGGTAAATTTTTTCCAAGGGTTGTGTACCTACAAAACAATGTTAGCCCTTCCTGGAACAAGACAAATGATGAGAAAACAAACCTTTATCCTATGGGGATTCAACAAGAAACCTTGTTTTCCCAAACTGTAGTAGTATATAATTGTATAAATAAACAATAAAAAATTAGCAATGGCTGCAAATAAAACCACCAAAATCAAGTATAAGATGATGCAAACTAATCTAGGAATGACTAGTTAAAATTCCAATGAATAAATAAATATTTTAATGGTTTTTAGGGATGATTATTAGGTGTTATCAACAAGTTATTGTGATAGAAAAATGGATGTAGAAAATGATTTATACAATAGAAAAATATAACCACTAAGATCAACAAACAATCCACCCAAAAGATATCCAATGACAAGTGGATTAATTATGGAAGCTTGCAAGCAAATTTCAATGGTAGAATAGTGAGCAATGGAAGAGTTTAGATGCGTTTTCTGCAACCCTGATGGTTGCAGAATTAATTTGTAACAACAAAGAGAATTACTTGGCTAAGCAAGAAACCCCTAGGGCACAATAAAGCTTGTAACATGTGAAATAGATTCCAATTTGAATAAATGCAATATCTCAAATTTTCACATATACCAATGCAATGATTTTATATCTCCAATACAAGTAGATTAATGCCTTATAAATTGCTTATATGGAGTCTCTTGTGTGATAGCTAGGGTTTGTTACTTTTCTAGGGGTGTAATCCCTTTTATTATCTAGATCAAACAAAACCTACAAAGGTAAATCTATGAGAGTGTAATCCATTTTACTCTTTCCTAGCAACCTTTGCAAATAGTTTTTTTCAATGATAAAATGATAGATCTTGGTGGAGGGTGTATTTCCTTATAATCTTCCAAGCGTTTATACCAAAATAACCTTAAAAAATAAGAAACAAAAACAATATGCAGAAAATTCCTTACCAATTCCAAGAGATAACAAGTAAAATCCTCATCTACCAAGAATATTCCACCACGATAGAAAGAACAAGGAATCCAAGAGATAGCGCTAGCTTTCCTTCCAATAGAAAATTAATTAGCATCATCAATATCACACAAGAGAGATATCGATTTTCCCAAGTAGGGATAAAATTTCAGCCAAGAGGTATTTAATCCTCAAGTGAGTTATGTCAAAATGAAATGTGAGGTGAACTCTATTTATATGAGGTCATCTAAAATAGTTTTTCCACATTCATAATTTGAGGAGGACAACCTCACAAATTTGACTTCCTAAAAAATATTTTTTACCAAATTAAAAAATTACACTTAAGAAAGCCTTAAAATGATGACGTCACTCCCTTAGGAGGTGAAGTAGGGACATAAAGATAAAAAGGTTGAGCTTGTTGAGGAATTCACCGGGCCTCCCAAGGCCAAATTTCAATGTGCTATGGTCTTCCTTCAATAAACATGCCATATCATCATCAAATACCTTGAACCACCAAACCTTAGCCTTCCAAGTGATGACGCCATGCCCCAAAAGTGAATTGTATGGCCTGCAAAGGAAAACATTGGGGTTAGGAAGGCTAGCAAGTCATGTTCAATGGATAATAAAATTTCTCCAAAGGGAATGCCCCTTATCTAAGATATCCCGATGAGTGGGGTAATGAATTCACTCTATGGGCTTCATGCCCCCATGAAGGCCTAAGAAACACTTGTTCCTGCACAAATATCCACCAAGAAAGGTCATGCAAAGACAAATAAATTCTCCCTCCAAGGGTCTCAAGTCATATGTATCATGCCAAGTAAATAAAATTTAATACAAGAACCATATAAAAATGTTCATCAAATCTACCCTTTCAACTCAAACAAGTTCTCAAAGACCCTATGCATTTTTCCAAATTTAGATATTGGAGGGGTGTCATAATGCCCTATTGGGTGAACCAATTCCTCAAGTAGGGGATGTTCCCAAGGAGAATCCTTTCTATTTTATGTATTGAATTTTAGGTGGATGGGCTTAGACTTCTATGTATGGGGTTTCATGAAATATAAGGGATTGTATTGTCTCATTTATGGGTGCCTTTGTTGAGGGCTAGCCACATCTTTTTCCTCTTTTTTGTTTTGAAGAATATTTTTCCAAACCCTTTATTAGCCATTCATTTTTCATGTGTTTCCAAGTTGAATATAGTAAGGGGGACTAAAAGGGAATTCATAGACCACATACACTCTACCTTGGTTTACATGCTTTACCAAGTTGAAGATAATAAGGGGCACTAAAAAGAAATGAATTTCCCACATACACTCTACCTTGGAAAGCATCATTGATCAATTAGTTAGTTATTTTATGGGTCCCTCATTTTTTTAGAGGAGTTTCATTGCTCTCAGGATCCCATGGTGAGATTTTATGATGCAGGAGCATCGCTCCAAGCCATCCAACCAACTAGCATAGTGTGCATTCAATGAAGAAGGAGAGGCACAACCCTCTCATTTCAAATTTTGAATTTGAAATTTGTATTAAATGTTTGTAAGGCTAGTAGAGCCAAAGTCGTGCCTTTGAGAAGGTTGTAGTTAAAGAAGGCCTTTAATGGTTGTAAGACCGAGATCTATATCCAATTCGGACTAGACATCCCATTCAATGTAATTGAATAGAGTAGGTGAGGATGGAGGGAAGAGCTCGAAGATCCCCCTCATGTAAAATATCCTTTGTATGTAGGATGAGGGAGAAGTAGTTGAGAAAGTAGAGTCAAGAGATAGGAGAGCTCTATGAAAGTTAGAGTGGAGGAGAGAAGGAGTCAAGACTCTATCAAAGTTTGAGCTCAAGAATACCTTGTAAAGGAGGCATTTCATATTAATATAAAGAGCATATTTCCTGCATGAGTTTCTGTGTGTCTTTATGTGTTTATGAATGTCTTTGTGTGTTATTTATATGTTGTAGATGTGCATTTGCAGGGACAGATAAGTTCTACTATCTGAGGGTTCTTTGATTTCAGGTTTGGGGTTCTTTGAGGCTCCATTCCAAGAGGGTGTGACCGAATTCTATGGGTTCTGAAAGCCAATGCATAGATGCACTCCTGAATTCTGCAGAATTCGGGCAAAGACATGCTAGGAGGGCGCACCAGCTGAAGTCACTGACTCAAGGAGAATCCTCAAGGTTGTTGAATACCTTGGAGGTGAAGGCTGTGTAGAAGAGAGCACAGGACATACCAGAATCATTGAGGGATCCTGTAGAAGCTCTGCCAGGAGGGCATTGAGCAAGTGCATAGAAGGCATAGAGAAGAAAAAATTTCTAAGAACTCTATAAGTCTCTACCAAGAGGGCATCGAGCGAATGCATTGGATGCATTAGGGAGAGAACTCTATTTCGAGTTCAGTGAGAAGATAGAGCGTTTGAGGTTCTGTAAAAGCTTTGCCATGAGGGCATGTTATCGGACTAATCGGTAGGTGCGGACACTAACAGATCTCCCTAGATCCACCTGGATCTAGAACAAAATAGGACAGGACATGACTCTTTCCCTAAGTTTTGACCATTGAATTAGCTAGTAAGAAGGAACAAGTAACATACCTTAATATCGCTTCTTAGGGTCTTTGTTGCTCTCGCTTCACTCTAGTTCTCTCGTGAGGTCAAGACCAAGACAACACAAACCAACCAAAGTGAAGATAGAAAAATATATTCAACAATCAACTTATGTGTATGATCAAGGAATTACACAATAAACTGAGAATAACTGTATGGGAAAGGGACATGCCATTGTATCATATTGATTGAAAGTAAAGATTACAACCTGATCACCTTGATGTCGCAAGCTTCCTTTCGATGGCTCTTGGCTCCAACACACACACTTTCTCAATCCTTGTATGAAGAAGATCAAAT
>ML789804.1:426022-469260 GCA_009831015.1 Picea engelmannii
CTGCGAGAATGGGTCATCCTCACACCCAAATATATTAGTAGCCTGCGAACCTTCTTCAAAAATGAGTTTTCTGGGAAGAGATGAAAGTAACTTTTCTCGGGAGAAAGTTCTTATGAAGAGCCTGAGTACACCATCATCAATACATCATCATGACGACCAAAATCATGGGTAACAGGGCATCGAGCCAGTGCAATAAGTGCACAGGAAGAACTCTTTTGAGTTCTGGAACAGGAGAAGTGTCACGGGAGGACCTTCACATGGTTACTGAACACCTTGTAGGCTCAACAAGGAGTTGCTTGAGTAAGTGGTTGCTAATAGGGAACCAAATATCGATCTGAGGGAGAGAAAAGGGTTAAGTCCCTTAGAGGTCTAAGCAACAGAGAAGCTCAGAATGGATAGCACCTTCGTGTGTGTAGGGACCCTGCAAGGAGTGCAGAGGTTGAAGAATCCTTTAAGGATTCAAGGAGGACAAAGCTTAGGAGGAAGAGTGCCTTTGCGCACAGAGCAACAACTGCAAGGAGCGCAGAGGTAGAGAAACCCTTTGGAGGGTTCATAGTTTGATAAATCTCAAGAGGGATAGTATTTTTAGAAAGAAAGCGAGGTCCAAACCCATTAGGCTCGCAGAGGAAGAAAGGGTTGAGGCCTTTGAGATTTCAGAAAATATTCCCAGGAGAAGGAAGAAAACACATGCTCAGAGAGGAGATACAATTGTCGTCAGATTTAGCGCAGAGGACCAATAGCCATCGGATCTAGGAGGAGTTGCACGAGGTTTAATCGTTGTATGCAAAGGAGAGGAGTCGCTATATCATTTCGGCATTTCGGGGTTCGACATTTCAGGAATCTCGATGACAAGAGACTGGGGCACTTCATAGTGAAAACGACGAATTCATGAAACGTGACCTGCCTTTGGAGAAGAAACTTCGACATTTCATCTATTCAAAGTTTGGAAGGTAGAGGAGGCAGAGGTTTTGGTACCGAGAGTTTCAAAGTCTCGGTACATGAAACAACAAAAAGATCAGGACCGCCCATTTCAGAGGACACATGGCAGAGATCTGAACCCATCGCAGTTTCAGATACCAGGAAGTCGAATGATCAAGGTTTGTTCACGGAGAATTCACAAAATTGCAAATCCCGAAGTCCCGAAAAGTGCACACGGACAAGGTTTCGGGGAAATCCCCGAAATTAGCATTTCAGTATTTCAGCTATCGAAAGATGCAGGGGTAAGATATCGGAAGTCTTGACCCATAGAATCCCAAAATGAACTGAGTTGTTGGATCAGGGAGGCTCATAGCCGTTGATCTTGCTCAGGAGAAGGAAGACTGGAGTTTCAAGATTTCAGTACTTCGGTATTTCAGATACCGGAAGTATGAGAGGACAAGGAATTGTTGCGTCGGGATTCATGAAGTTCCGAAATGTGAATTCCCAAAATCACTGGAGGAGTATTGTCGAGTCACGAGACAGGTTCAGATTTCAACATACCGGGGTTCAGGATTTTGGAAGTCCCGAGGAAAAAGAGTCGGGCAACTTGACAGTGAAACTCTCGAAGTCACGAAACGTGACATATTGTTGAGTGGGGATACGGTCTCAAGATTTCATATTTCAGCATTCCGGGGTTCGACATTTCGGGAATCCTGAAGACAAGGTATCAGAGCATTTTGGCGTTGGAAACCATGAAGTTCTGAAAGAAGGAATGTGATCACAGAGGACATAGTTAGAAAGACCGAGATTTCGGTATTTCGACATTTTGGGTTTCAGAGGATCGAGGAGTTAGAACTCTCGACATATGGGTTCGCAAAATCGTGAAACCTGAAAATCCTTTTCGGTAAAGGGTCACAGTCATATCTGGGAGGCCTTGTGGAAGGTCATTGTTGGTGGCCACGTGGAGGTGAAAGCTCACGCCCGACACATGTTTGTGCAAGTGGGGTTTTCAAGGAAGGACCTGTGGATAGAATTTGTTAAGGGTTTTTGAGTAAGATCCCGAAGAGCTATTTTGGCTCATCGGAGGAATTAAGAATGATCCTGTAGCGAACTCTGGCCCGAGGGTCGGGGGTTTGTGCCATTGTGGTATCAGAGCTTGACTATGTTTGTATATTGTAGGCAGAGGAAGCAAGAGGAGAAAGCGTACTCTGATACACATCAGTTTTGTATCAGAGGAAGGCAGAGTATTGAGACTCTGTGGTGATTTCTTGCGGGTATGTAGAAGTCGAGAAGACAGTCGGGAGGACTGAGGAGACGCTGGAAGCACTCAGGGTTGCAGAGTGAAAACAACAAGTTTTCCACGAGGGTATACAGAAGGTAGGAAAATGGCTACTGAAGGCCATAGACATGATGGGAAGAATAACCATCAACAACCAATAAAAGCTAAGGTGGATAAAGAGCTCGCTAAGATCAGAGTGAGGATGGAGGAACTTGCACTGCAGATGCAACAGGATGCAAGATCACATTGGGTGTATGAATGGCCCATGAAGAGGAAAGTAAAATGGTCATTCAAGGAATTGGTGGCCAAAAGAAAACATAGGTTGTTAAAGAGATGGTTGAGGCATGATGAAATTTTCAGGGATGATGAAGAAGATATGGTTCTGGTGTGTGAACCAGAGGCTGGGAGAAATATCAGTGATGATGAGGATGAACTGAGGTCACAAAATGATCTAAAGGAATGCCAAGAGGGAAGAACATAAATTTCCAATTGATAGGAGGGCAATGAGATGAGATCACTGCGGGATCTCATAGACTATCAGGAGGATAGCAGGGAAATTTCATGTTTCCGAGAGGGAAATGAGGTGAGATCACTGCGGGGTCTCATAGACTGCCAAGAGGGAAGCACTAGAAATTCAAATTTCAAGGTGGGAAATAAGATGAGATCCGAGGATCTCATAGACTACCAAGGGGGCAGCAGAGAAATTCCATATTCCCAGGAGGGAAAGGGAGAGTAGATGAGTTCATATCAGCAAGGAAAAATGACAGAGGAGAAGGATTAGAATCACATTCTGATCATTGGAGGAATTCAAATATTCCTGCCAGGTAGCCCAGTTGAGGCGAGAGTTTTTGTTTCTGATGTAGTAGCAATAGAAGGAAATCTAGCAGAGACTGTCAAAGAAGAGGAAGAGTTGGAGCAGATATCAAAAGCTACCCAAGCAGAAGAAGGAAATGAGCATTCTGAGGAATGGCTCAAAATTTTCAGCCAGGAAGCTGAAACAGAGATGAATGCAACATTGGAGCTTGCAACAGCAGAATAAAAAGAAGAAGACAACATGAGATTTGTTGATCTGTGTGAGCAGAATGAAGCCCTGGAAAGAAGGGTGATAGTGCAGAGAATTCACATCCAATAGAAGAAGTTGGAAGTAGATGCAGGAGGAGAATACCAGCCCAAGGAGCAACTCGGAGAGGTTGGACATGAGCCAACACAAAGAGATATGGTAGCAGTAGAGTTGTCACAGGGAAAAGTTGAGCAGCAGCTCAATGATAGGACTGCGAATCTAAACTTTGCAGTAGAATGGACACTTAGTGTCACAGAATATGAAGAAGATGGCATGGGAGATCTGGTAGATCTACCCATTGATGAGGAAGAATTGCAGCAAAGGAGACTGCCTAAACAAAGCTAGCCACTGGAGTAGCTGGACAAGGAGATTGAGAAGATCTGAAAGCTAATGGTTAGATCAACAGAAGCTGCCAGCAAAGAGAATCTGGTCAGAAGGGAGACAACAGAGTAGCGGAAGCAGTAGCAGCAACAGAGCAGTGGAGTAGATGAACACCTCCATAGGACTGTTTGGGATCCAGGAGGATTTCAACAACGGCACTGGAGAGCTCATGAGAAAGAGCTCATGAACTTTTCATAGCAGAGGAGTATGATGTAGGAGCATCGCCCCAATTCAGCCAACCAGCCAACACAACGCGCATTCAATGAAGAAGGAGAGGCGCATCCCTCTCATTTCAAATTTTGAATTTGAAATTTGTATTAAATGTTTGTAAGAGCCAAAGTCATGCCTTTGAGTAGGCTGTATTTAAAGAAGGCCTTTAATGGTTGTAAGGCTGGGATCTAGATCTGATTTGGACAAGACAACCCATTCAATGTAATTCAATGTAATTGAATAGAGTAGGTGAGGATAGAGGGAAGAGCTCGAAGAGCACCCTCATGTAAAATATCCTTTGTATGTAGGATGAGGGAGAAGTAGTTGAGCAAGTAGATTCGAGAGATAGGAGAGCTCTACAATAGTTAGAGTGGAGGAGAGAAGGAGTCGAGACTCTGTCAAATTCTGAGCTCAAGAACACCTTGTAAAGGGGGCATTTCATATTAATATAAAGAGAAGATTTCCTGCATGAGTTTCTGTGTGTATTTATGTGTTTATGAATATCTTTGTGTGTTATTTATATGTTGTAGATTTGCATTTGCAGGGACAGATAGGTTCTACTATCTATGGGTTCTTTTATTTTAGGTTTGGGGTTCTTTGAGGCTTCAATCCAAGAGGGTGTGACAGAACGCTGCGGTTTCTGAAAGCCAGTGCATAGATGCACTACTGAATTCTACGGAATTTGGGCAAGGACATGCTAGGAGGGCGCACCAGCTGAAGTCACTGACTCAAGGAGAATCCTCAAGGTTGTTGAATACCTTGGAGGTGAAGACTGTGTAGAAGAGAGCATAGGAAATACTAGAATCATTGAGGGATCCTGTAGAATCTCTGTCGAGAGGGCATTGAGCAGGTGCATAGAAGGTACATAGAAGACAAAATTTCTAAGAATTCTGTAAGACTCTACCAAGAGGGCATCGAGCGAATGAACTGGATGCATTAGGGAGAGAACTCTATTTTTAGTTCAGTGAGAAGACAAAACATTTGAGGTTCTGTAGAAGCTCTGCCAAGAGACCATTGAGCCAGTGCAAGGAGTGAACAGGAAGAACTCTTTTGAGTTCTGGAACAAGAGAAGTGTCACAGGAGGACCTTCACAGGGTTACTCAACACCCTGCAGGCTCAACAAGGAGTTTCTTGAGAAAGTGGTCACTAAGAGGGCACCAAATCTCCATCTGAGGGAGAGAAAGGGGTTAAGTCCTTTAGAGGTCTGAGCAACAAAGAAGCTCAGGAAGGATAGCACCTTTGTGTGTGTAGGGACCCTGCAAGGAGTGCATAGGTCGAAGAATACTTTAAGGATTCAAGGAGGACAAAGCTCAGGAGGAAGAGTGCCTTTGTGCACAGAGCAACAACTGCAAGGAGCGCAGAGGTAGAGAAACCCTTTGGAGGGTTCAGATTTTGATAAAGCTCAAGAGGGATAGCATTTTCAGAAAGCAAGCGAGGTCCAAACCCATCAGGCTCGCAAAGGAAGCAAAGGTTGAGGCCTTTGAGATTTCAAAAAATATTCCCAAGAGAAGGAAGAAAATACATGCTCAGAGAGGAGCTACAATTGTCGTCATATTTAGTGCAGAGGATTGATAGCCATTGGATCCAGGAGGAGTTGCACAAGGTTTAATCATCGTATGCAAAGGAGAGGAGCCGCTACATCATTTCTGCATTTCGGGGTTCGACATTTCGGGAATCCCGATGACAAGAGACTGGGGCACTTCACAGTGAAAACCCCGAAGTCATGAAACAAAACTTGCCTTTGGAGTAGAAACTTTGGCATTTCGTTTATTCAGAGTTCGAAAGGTAGAGGAGGCAAAGATTTTGGTACCAAGAGTTTCAAACTCCCGGTACGCGAAATAGTGAAAAGATCAGGACCGTCCATTTCAGAGGACACGTGGCAGAGATCCGAACCCATTGGGGTTTCGGATACCAATAATTTGAAGGATCAAGGTTTGGTCATGGAGGATTCGTGAAATTGAGAATCTCGAAGTCTCGAAAAGTGCACACGGACAAGGTTTCGAGGAAATCCCCGAAAGGAGCATTTTGGTATTTCGGCTATCGAAATATGCAGGGGTAAGAGTTCAGAACTCTTAACCCATAGAATCCCAAAAGGATATGAGTCATTGGATCAGGGAGGCTCATAGCCATTGATCTTGCTTAGGAGAAGGAGGACCGGAGTTTCAAGATTTCAGTACTTCGGTATTTCGGATACCGGAAGTATGAGAGGACAAGGAATTGTTGCGCTGAGATTCACGAAGTTTCGAAACACGAAATCCCAAAAGCATAGGAGGAGTATTGATGGGTCACGAGACAGGATCATATTTCGGCATACCGAGGTTCGAGATTTCGGAAGTCCCAAGGACAAATATTCGAGCAACTTGACGGTGAAACTCCTAAAGTCGCGAAATGCGACGTATTGTTGAGTGGGGCTACGGTCTGAAGATTTCATATTTCGGCATACCGGGGTTTGGCATTTTGGGAATCCTAAAGATAAGGTATCAGAGCATTTCGACATTGGAAACCCCAAATTTTTGAAAGAATGATTGTGATCACAGAGGACACAGTTAGAAAGACCAGGATTTCAGTATTTTGGCATTTCAGGTTTCAGAGGATCGAGGAGCTAGAACTGTTGGCATCTGGGTTCATGAAATCATGAAACCTGAAAATCCTTTTTAGAAAAGGGTCATTGTCATATCTGGGAGGCCATGTGGAAGGTCATTGTTGGTGGCCACATGGAGGTGAAATCTCACGCCTGATGCATGTTTGTGCAGGTGGGGTTTTCAAGGAAGGACCTGTGGATAGAATTTGTTAAGGGTTTTTGAGTAAGAGCTTGAAGATCTATTTCAGCTCATTGGAGGAATTCAGAACGATCCTGTAGAGGACTCTGGCTCGAGGGTCAGGGGTCTGTGCCATTTTATTTCACGAGGTTTTTCCAAGGACACCTCCAGACCTAGTGGACCCTTATTCCCAAGAAATGAGCTACATGCCCTTCTTGGGTCAATAAGCTCGAAAACCTAAAAGATGGGGAAACATAGGGGAAAAAGTAATGTAATGTGGAAAGTATGAGAAGGAATGGTACGATGATCCTTCAAGGAGACCCCCCAATATAAATCCTTTCCCTAAGGGTGGCCACTTACTAGGAAACCATGACACTCACCAAGGTGAAATAGGGGAAAAAGCATAAATTCCAAGCAAATGTTCCATATTCAAGAGAAGCTTTAATGTAACATATTCAAATGCTTCATGTATTAAGGTGACACTTACCATGACACTTGACTTTTTACCTCATGAAGAACGATCCATTGTCTTATGAAAGCAAGTTTGTGTGGTGAATGCCATCATGATGAACAAAGAAGTATGGTGGTGAGGCAGGGCTCCATCTCTATGAGTGAACACTGTCAATCAATCCATCTCTCGATACTCCATGTTTGCAATCTGAGGGCCTCGAGACATCATATACTTAGTTTCCACTCAAATGGTGGGTAACATGGTGGATATATTTCTTCTCCTCAATATATTTCCAACGACTATTTTTTTGCTCAAATCCGAGCTTTGAGATGAAAGTTATAGTCTGGAGAAGTTTTAACTATTATTCCCAATTTATCCTTGTATTCTACAAGTGTTTTGTTTCTCTTCCTGCACATTTTTACATACCCAGATTCCAAATCTGGCTCCATGGTCATCTTGTATGGATTATAATATTTCCATAGACTACTCATGTGCCCAAATGAACTTCTAAGCAAGGATTTATTCCCTCTGGAAGTAATATGGAGTTGAAAGTTTACCCTTACTGTATTAGTTGTAACTTCCTCATATGAAATATGATTTGTACCTGAAGTAGCTCATTGTATAGCCCTTTCCAATTCATTTTTTTTGAGTTTCGTAAAAATGTCGTTTGGGGCCTCAAAATCACCCCATAAGTTCATGACCTTGGAAATCCCAAAAAAACATAGAAAAATGGTTGTTTTACTATCATAACAACCATTTAAATCTAAGTCGTCGATCTCAAATCAGGTGAAATATGAGCCATTTTTCCGCTAATCCTTTCCAAAAACCATGGATCAATTACCACCGTTGATCGAACATGTAAAAAAGTTGAATGATTGATCTACGACACTATGTTAATACTTGGTCAATTGAGGATTCTCTTTGGAAAACCAAACTTTCTTGCAAATCTCCCTAATGCTTGATCATTGACCATCAACCATTGAAGAATCCTCTTGGAAACTTCAACACATATCTAAATTGACGGACCCAACTGTCGGTCATTATCCATTGATTATTCATCTTGACTGATGATAACACTTCTCCAAATTGGTCGACCCAACCATCATCCATCGACCCTTTCTTGGATGACGTTACAACTGCTGACATGGCATGACATGTGGATGATCATGTGGCATGAAACCTAGAATCTAACATGAAATTATGGATGATGTGGAATGACATGTGGATGCTAACATGGCATGACACATCATCACCCTCTTTTCTTCAACGAACATTGGTCATTTCCCTTGGAAAAATTGAACACCTCATTGAATGGGCCAGCACCCAACCATCAACCATCAGACATTGACGATTTCCATTGGAAACCAAACACTTCTCCAATCATACTGACCTGACCATCAACCATCAACAACTTCTCTTGGGCAACTAAAACACTTAGAAATTTTTTGACCAAAACTCAGATGAATCTGGATCATCGATCTCTCATTCAAACATAAATCTTGTATATTGATCTATCAAAATTCTCCCCACTCTACCGACACCCAATCATCGACCATAGAACTTCGACCATCATGGATTTATTTTTATTGATCGAAGCTCTTTTCCAAACTTGTCAATCTAACCATCGACTGTATACAATTTCGCTTGGCGAATTTCCAACAGTTAGAAATTTTGACCAAATCCTCGATGAATCTAGGTCATCGATCTATCATTCAAAATGATCTTGACCATTGATTTTTTTCCAAACTTCTAACAATGGAAAATGAGTCCACATCGTCAATCTATCTCATTTTTCCCAATTACTGAAAACGAATTTGAACCATTGATTTGCTCAACCTTCGAAACAATGGAAACCATATTATTTTTTTTTAAATTTATCACAACAAATCTAAGCCGTTGATTTTTAAATCAAACGTGATAGCGAACGTTGATTCAATGAACTCTACTCAGTTCTACAATGGCCATTAAAATGAAAAATTTGAGCTTCCAAGTCAAATTCAACTTTGCAACTTTGGAAATTTACTCTGTTAGGGTCCTAACCCGCACATAGGTAGAGCAATATATTCGGATGTAATTAAGGTCAATATTAATAAGGCCTTTTAATAAAAGAGAATAAGTCGGATGTAAGAAGACCTAATAGAAGCTTCCTCTTCTAGAAGGATCTTCCTCTAGATGCTTCTCTTGATAGACATATTTAGTATAAATAAGAGTCGAGGGTATGAAAACCCTAGCTTGAAGATTATTGTAACAGAGCGCTGCTTGACTGGAGGTTGCCCCCTCAAAGAGGCCTGTGAACATTGATTTTTGAATCAAAGTGCTATTTCTATTGTTGTTCTTATATAATTTATGTGTTATTGTGGAGATTATGTTGGTTATATTACTGTTATTCTGCCATTTCTAGCATTTTATTTCTATTCTGTATACTTTTTATATCTAGTATATCACAAGTGGTATCAGAGAACTTTACTTGGCAGAAATTGTGGGAATTGTTTTTTAGGGTTGATGCAGGAGCATCTCAAGCGAGCCAGCACGGAGACAACGAACAACTGGACAAGCGCCCAGCACAAATTTTGAAATTCCCTTGAAGTTAATGTGCCAATCTTAAATGAGATAATTAAGAAGGAGCGCACTTGTAAAATGTAAATGGACCTTGAGCGATCCTCTCTTGTCCTTAGTAGGTAGAAGACATTTATAAGTGGTTAATGTCGGTAGATAGAATTGAATGTTAGATTAGACAGTTTTAGAGCGCAAGAGGGAAACAGGATATAGACACCCTCATTATGTATTGTAACAAAAGCATATAGACATTATGCCAATTGAGAGCATAGAAGAGAAGCAGAGAGTTGTAGTGAGAATTCCATGTACATAAGTTCTAGATTAATACAAAGAAGGTTTTGATTCAGAGTATGGTGTTCAAATGTTCTTTTTGTATGCATCTTTGAATGTTTTTCTCATGAATGTTTTACTCTTTCCGTCATGCAAATGCTTTTATGCTATGTATGAATGATTTCTTGTTGAATGTATGAAATCTGAGAGAGAGAGAGGGTAAGGGAAATTAGTTTCAATTGTTTCTCTATCTGAGCGAGAGTTCCTGCAAGGAGTGCAGTTGAATTGTCCGCAAGGAGTGCATTGACAAAGGGTTCAGAGGTTTGTCTCTGGAAGCTCAGACTAGATATATTTTTTTCTCATTCCCACAGAAGTGCAATCAGGGACAGGAGTCGTGCAAGGAGTGCGCAGGCCGAGTAAAGTCTCAGAGTTGTGGACCTGAGCGAAGTATTGAGAGACTGCTACTGCAGGGTGTGTGCAGAGTCGAAGGACTTCAACACTTGGCAGTGTTTGAAGGTCTCCGCAAGGAGTGCGTGCAAGGGTTTTCTGAGAGACTCGAAGTCATGGGGAAGCTCAGAAGGATTTTAACCTTCAAAAGGGGTCGAAGGAAGGCAAGAGTCCAAGCATCTTGAAAAATCGAAAGAAGGTGTAGTGACATCGTGTTGCAAGGAGACAAATTCTGTGCATAGGAATAATTTGTTTAGAAGTTGCAGAAGTCCTTGAGAAGGAAAGGGAAAACGGACAGTCGGAGTTCTCCGTGGAGGATTTGTGAAGTCCTGTGAGCCAACAGATCTCACAGAGTAGTAGGGGAGTTACCACGAGTATTCCTAAAGGTTCAATCTCAAGAGAAGTAGAGACATCAATCCAAGCTAGTCAAAGGACGGTGGATCACTCGCAAAATCGTCTCTTGGGGTTTTGTGAGTTGAAAGGTAGAGGTCTTGGCATCAAAGTTAGCGAACTTGTGAAACACGAAGCTGCGAAAAGTCGAAAGGATGGTGTGGGTCCATAGAAGCCAGTGAGGTGGACAGGCGGCACACTGTTGACAAAGAAGTCAATTGAGTTGAAGTCCTGAAATGGTGAAAAGTCTAGTTGTGGGGCCAGCGCCGGGAACCGTGTCAGAATTTGACATTTCGGGATTTCGGGAAACAGAACATCAGGATTTCGGGGTTCGTGAAGCAAAGTTGTATGTCATCGCAACTCGCAAAATCCGAAATTCCAGAGTTGATATCGGAGTTTCAGAGTATCGGGATTCCGGGGTCTGAGTGACCAGACGCTCGACCACAGGAATCGCGCTAGTGAGAAGTCCGATCTCCCGAAGCATAAGGGGGGATTTCTAGAAGTAAATTGTGGGTGCAGATTTCTCGAAAGGGAAATAGAGGAGCCATTTTCGAGAGCTCTTCGGGCCAGTGAAAGAGGAAATATCCTGTGTACGTGACCTTCCGGCCTGCGGGTTGAGGAGGTTTTCGTCATCATTTGGTATCAGAGCGCAGAAAGGTTCTTTTCTTTTTGTAGCAAGGAAAAGGAAGATTCACCATGCCGCCGAGAAGAAGGGACAGGAAAACACCCAATCCACCAGAGGAGAGGGAAATGTCGAGAAGAAGAGGTAGGTAGATGACCGATCCAACCATGAAAAGAGAGATGTGTGATTTGCACGCCAGAATTGAAGACATGGAGACAACACAGAGACACACAGTCAGTGCTGGGGATCTTAGTGATTCCAAAAGTGAAATAGAGGTTGAACATGAAGAAGAAGAAGTTGTAGTAGAAGATGAAACAAACGAACGCTTTATTAGGGCTATTGCAAGAATGGGTGCAAGAGCAAAGATGGACATTCTAGTTTATGAGGGAAACCTTGATGAAGAGGATCTTCTAGACTGGATTAGAGCCCTGGACATGTACTTTGACTATGAATATGTCGAAGAGGACAAGAAGGTCAAGCATGTTGTCACAAGATTGAAAGGACATGAAGCATTGTGGCGGGATGAACTACAAGCTGACAGACGCTACAAAGGCAAGCAGAAGATCAAAAGTTGGGACAAAATGATTGCAAAGATGAAAGTGAAATTCATCCCCAAAGATTATCAAATTACTCTGTTCAGGAGAATGCAAAACGTGAGACAGAAGCTTATGATAGTGAAAGAATATACTGAATAATTCTATAAGCTAAACATCAGGGCAGGTCATCAGGAGAGCGATGATGAAAAAGTTGTCAGATACATGAATGGTCTGAGATACGACATTCATCATGAGATGAGCATGATAACCATCCGAATGGTGGAAGACGCTTATCAAATGGCTCTAAAAGTTGAAGAGAAGATGAGCCGAAAATAGGGTCAAAGAGGCCGAGGCAAAAGTCAACCCAAAGGTAAATCGGTTGCCCAGGATAAATATCAGAAACCCAAGGAGGATGGGAAGAAACCTCAGACTCGAACAGAGAGAGGTGGAAGCTCACAGGGAGGGAAATATGTTGAACAGAAAGGGCAGGATACTGAGCAGAGAGGAGATTATGTTGATAATAGTATCTTTCCTCGTACTAGAGGTAGAGGAAGAGGAAGAGGTGGAGTAATAACATGCTTCGCATGTGGAAAGAATGGGCACAAGTCTTACAAGTGTCCAGATAAAAATAAAGAAGGTGGAGAGACTCACATCGCCAAATCACAGAAGCGAGATGTTGAGGCAGAAGATGTTGAAGGAAGAAGATCGTTGATGATGCGAAAAGATCTTTTGACACTAGAGAAGGAGGTGGAGAGTTTAGTCCAAAGAAACATACTTTTCCGGACTGCTTGCAAAACCAAGGATAGGGTATCAAAGGTCATTGTGGACAGTGGTAGCACAAATAATCTCGTTTCTACAGAGATGGTAGAAAAGCTGGAGCTGGAGACGATTGATCATCAAAGCCCATACATAGCTTCATGGATACAAAAATGACATCAGGTAACTGTCACTAAACAATGTCTAGTTGAATTTAAGATAGGAGGATATAATGATAAGATACTTTGTGATGTTGTTCCCATGGATGTTTGTCATCTATTGCTGGGTAGACCATGGAAATATGACAGAAATGTGATTCATGACGGGAGAATGAACACATACACCCTAGAGAAGAATGGGAGAACTCACATGTTGCTTCCAATCAAGGATAAGGAGGTGAAACCTGAAGTAAGCAACACTGTACTTCTCATGAGTGGGAAGGAACTTCTTACCGAGGTCAAGAAGAAGGAAGAACCACAATTTATTGTGGTTAGGAAACTGGAGATTGTTTTGACCAGCACAAGAATGGATGATTTACCAGAAGAGATTTAGGAACTACTGGAAGAGTTCGCTGACATAGTAGTGGAAGAAATACCTCGTTCATTGCCACCGATCATAAGTGTGAGTCATCATATTGATCTCATACCAGGAGCTAGTTTGCCAAACAAAGGCGCATACAGATTGACACCGCAAGAGAATGAAGAGGTCAAAAGACAAGTCTAGGATTTGTTGGACAAAGGTTTGGTCAGAGAAAGCTTGAGTCCGTGTGCTGTTCCAACAGTACTCAGTCTGAAGAAAGACGGAGGATGGAGGATGTGTACTGACTCAAGGGTGATTAACAATATAACCATCAGGTATAGATTCTCATTTCCAAGGATGGATGATCTGATGGATTGCTTGAGTGGAGTAAAATTATTTTCGAAGATTGATTCGAAAAGCGGTTATCATCAAATCCGCATGAGAGAAGGTGATGAATGGAAGACAACATTCAAAACCAATGAAGGTTGTTATGCCATTTGGCTTAACAAATGTGTTGAGTACCTTCATGAGGTTGATGAACGAAGTGCTAAGGGAGTTCATCGGAAAATTTGTTATCGTATATCTGGATGACATACTGATTTTCAGTAAAACAGTAGTTGAGCATATGAAACATTTGGCTATAGTGATGGAGAGGTTACAGCAGGAGAAGTTGTTTATAAACATGAAGAAATCCTCATTCATGAAGAAAGAACTCATTTAATTGGGATTTTTTGTTTCTGCAGATAAGTTGAGGATGGATCCAGGTAAGGTGGAGGTAATCAAGAATTGGCCATCACCAAAGAATATCTTTGAGGTGAGAAGTTTCCATAGATTGGCTAGTTTCTACTGAAAGTTCATCGGGAATTTCAGTGGAATTAGTGCACCGATGATGGATACAGTGAAGAAGAGACACAAGTCTTTTCGCTGGACAGAAGAGGATGAGAAGAGTTTTAATCTTTTGAAGAGGAAGATTACGGAACAACCAATTTTAGTGTTGCCAGATTTTCAAAAGACATTTCAAGTGAAATGCGATGCAAGTGGATTTTCAATAGGGGCAGTCTTGAGTCAAGATGATAGGCCGATAGCATACTTCAGCGAGAAGCTGAATGAAGCGAAAGTGAAACACTCCACTTATGATAAGGAGTTTTACGCTATTATACAGGCATTGAAGAAATGGAGACATTACTTGATCCCGAAAGAGTTTGTCTTGTATAGTGACAATCATGCATTGAAATTTGTGAATCAACAAGAAAAATTGAATCAGAGACATGTTAAGTGGGTTGAATATATGCAGAATTTCACTTTAGTGATTAAACATTTTTTTGGTACTGCTAACAAAGTTGTTGATGCTTTGAGCAGGAAGTGTTTTCTATTGCAGGAGTTCAGAGTCAAAACGTTGGGTCTTGATGATCTCAAGGACATGTATAGAGATGATCCAAACTTTAAGGAGGCATATGAAGCAGCTGAGAATCCAATTCTCAGAGATAGAAGCCAATGGGTAGAATACATGATCCAGGAAGGGTTACTATTTAAAGGTAATCAGCTGTGTATTCCGAAATGCTCCATGAGGGAGAATTTGTTGAAGGAGAAACACAGTGGAGGATTGGTAGGGCACTTTGGTCACGAAAAGATGTTCACAAAGTTAAATGAGTCATATTTTTGGCTGGGAATGTGAGAAGACGTCAAGAGATTCGTGGACAGATGCAGAATTTGCCATCATTCGAAGGGAAGGAAACATAATGCAGGGTTTTATCAACCATTGCCCATACCTGAGAGGTCGTGGGATGTAATTAGCATGGATTTCATATTGGGGTTGCCAAGAACACAAAGAGGGTTTGACTCAATATTTGTCATGGTGGATAGATTTTCCAAGATGGCACACTTCATTCCATGTCAGAAGACCAGTGACGCAACTCACATTGCGAATCTATTTTTCAAAGAAGTCGTTCGACTTCACAGCTTACCAAGGAGCATAGTTTCAGATCGAGACACTAATTTCATAGGACACTTCTGGAGGACCTTATGGAAGAATTTGGGAACTAACTTGTCATTTAGTTCATCTTATCATCCTCAGACGGATGGACAGACAGAAGTGGTAAACAAAAGTCTGGGAGACTTGATGAGAATCCTGGTGACAGAACACCAGAGCTAGTGGGACAACATATTACCCCAGGTGGAATTTTCTTATAATGACTAAGTTAACAGAAGCATGGGGCATAGTCTATTTCAGATTGTCTATGGCATGTAGCCGAGAGGAACTTCTGAGTTAAGGGATTCAGAAAAGACTGCGATTAGGAGCGCTAGTGCAGAAGATTTTGCAGAGGCGATGAAGGAACTTCACAACCAGGTGAAGGATCGATTGCAAAGTTCGAGCCAGGAATATAAGCACAGAGAAGTTCGACACAGGAGACAACTTCAATTCGAGGTTGGTGATTTGATTCTGGCACATTTGAGAAAGGAAAGGTTCCTGGAGGGGACATATAACAAATTGAAGATGAAGAAGATCGGACCATGTAAGGTCTTGAAGAAATTTGGAGCAAATGCTTACGAGATTGAATTACCCGATGGGATCGGAATTTCTTTGATATTCAATATCTCAAATTTGTACCCATATAAAGCTGAGGAAACAGGGATAGGAAATGAAAAACCAGAACCCCAGTGGACAAACCAGATGCTAGTTGCAGAAAATCCGCAGATGGAGTGCATACTGGACAAAAGAGTGAGCAAGAAGACCAGGCGCAAACAATACTTTGAATATTTTGTCAAGTGGAAGGGCCATCCAGTTGAATATGCCAGCTGGGAGAATGAAGCAGAGATCCAGAGGCATGGACACACCATACGCAAGCTCATGGACAGGAGCCCATGAAATTTTTCAAGCCAGGGAGTATGATGCAGGAGTATCTCAAGCGAGCTGGACAAGCGCCCAACACAAATTTTGAAATTCTCTTGAAGTTAATGTGCCAATCTTAAATGAGATAATTAAGAAGGATCACGCTTGTAAAATGTAAATGGACCTTGAGCAATCCTCTCTCGTCCTTAGTAGGTAGAAGGAATTTATAAGTAGTTAATGTCTGTAGATAGAATTGAATTTTAGATTAGACAGTTTGAGAGCGCAAGAGGGAAACGGGATATAGACACTCTCATTGAGTATTGTAACAAAAGCATATAGAGATTATGCCAATTGAGAGCATAGAAGAGAAGCAGAGAGTTGTAGTGAGAATTCCATGTACAAAAGTTCTGGATTAATACAAAGAAGGTTTTGATTCAGACTCATGGTGTTCAAATATTCTCTGTGTATGCATCTTTGAATGTTTTGCTCATGAATGTTTTACTCTTTCCATCATGCAAATGATTTTATGCTATGTATGAATGATTTCTTGTTGAATGTATGAAATCTGAGAGAGAGAGAGGGTAAGGGAAATGAGTTTCAATTGTTTCTCTATCTGAGCAAGAGTTTCTGCAAGGAGTGCAGTTGAATTGTCTGCAAGGAGTGCGTTGACAAAGGGTTCAGAAATTTGTCTCTGGAAGCTCAGACTAGATATCTTTTGTTCTCATTCCCACAGAAGTGCAGTCAGGCACAGGAGCCATGCAAGGAGTGCACAGGCCGAGTAAAGTCTCAGAGTTGTGGACCATAGTGAAGTATTGAGAGACTGTTGTTGCAGGGTGTGCGCAGAGTCGAAGGAGTTCAACACTTGGCAGTGTTTGAAGGTCATCGCAAGGAGTGCGTGCAAGGGTTTTCTGAGAGACTCGAAGTTGTGGGGAAGCTCAGAAGGATTTTAACCTTCGAAAGGGGTTGAAGGAAGGCAAGAGGCCAAGAATATTGAAAAATTGAAAGAAGGCGTAGTGACGTCGTGTTGCAAGGAGACGAATTTCACGCATAGGAATACTTTGTTTAGAAGTTGCAGAAGTCCTTGAGAAGGAAAGGGAAAATGGATAGTCGGAGTTCTCCGTGGAGGATTTGTGAAGTCCCACGAGCCGACAGATCTCGCAGAGTAGTAGGGGAGTTACCGCGAGTATTCCTAAAGGTTCAATCTCACGAGAAGTAGAGCCATTGATCCAAGCTAGTCAAGGGACGGTGGATCACTTGCAAAATCGCCTCTCGGGGTTTCGTGAGTTGAAAGATAGAGGTCTTGGCATCAAAGTTCGTGAACTTGCGAAACACGAAGCTATGAAAAGTTGAAAGGATGGTGTGGGGCCATAGAAGTCAGCGAGGTGGACAAGCGACACACTGTTGACGAAGAATTCAATTGAGTTGAAGTCCTGAAACGGCGAAAAGTCTAGTTGTGGGGCCAGTGTCGCGAACCATGTCATAATTTGACATTTCAGGATTTCAGGAAACAAAACATCAGGATTTCGGGGTTCGTGAAGCAGAGTTGTATGTCGTTGCAACTCGCGAACTCGTGAAAGAGGAAAAGCCAGAGTTGATATCAGAGTTTCAGAGTATTGGGATTCAGGGGTCTGAGTGACCAGACGCTCGACCACAGGATTCGCGATAGTGCGAAGTCTGATCTCCCGAAGCATAAGGGGGAATTTCTGGAAGTAAATTGTGGGTGCAGATTTCCCGAAAGGGAAATAGAGGAGCCATTTCCTAGAGCTCTTTGGGCCAGTGAAAGAGGAAAGATCCTGTGTACATGACCTTCCGGCCTGCAGGTTGAGGATGTTTCCGTCATCAAGCGTAGAGACGTATTTCGGCGTATTTAAGCCACATATATCTGTCATTACGTGCATAAACCCGTGGTTGAGGGATTCATACACGCAGGAAATACAAGTGGTTCTTAAGCGCACATCTGTTGGCCACCCTTGTAACCTCTGTTTGTACCCCTTCAAGTGGTAGTGCATAAGACAACACCTGTGTACGGATCGACCTATATTTCCTGAATCCCTCTTTAGATAAACCAATCGGCTTCCTGACTGCTATAGTTCCACCAAGAACAACACTTGGGAAGATACTCTCTAGTACCTGGGTAGTCGGGTAGTATGGCTAAGGGTACAGTCTATCCTCCTTAGTTAGTGCCCTGAGATATTGGGCCGAGTACTATTGTTGGAACCCGCACGTATATCATAGAGCTATAACACAGGGAAAATCCTTTTCTGTAGAACCCTTGAATACCTAACCCTTGGGGGATAGAAACATAAACAAATTAAAACAGAGAAGATCTGTTGCTGCGCAACTGTGTTTGGGTTGTCAAATCACTACACTTTTCTTACTGGTTAAGCATTTGGGGATTTCATCGTTGTAGTATTCTTCAAACCAAAGTATAACCCCACAGGTGTTAAAAATAAATAAATAAAAAGAAGTCTGGAAATTTTTTCACCATTATTTGAGACATGTTTCATTGGATTCATCTCTTCACCCTTATCATATTCATCCATATCATTTTTCAGCAAAAGTTTTAACCCCGCCCGCCCCTTTTTAGTTCACCCATCCTCATGGCCCATACTTGTAGCCAAGACCTGGAAGCTCGCTTCAACACCTTGCAATCTGGTCTCCTCGAGACCCAAAAAGAAGTAAAACAACTTAGTGCCAATGTTGCCTCCATCGATACAACCATAAATACAACCATGCAGTCCTCAATGGAGGAAATCAAACAAGAACTAACCACACAACTTGAATCTGTCTTTGCATCACCTTGCACCAAACTGAAGATCCCTACAGATGACCCTTTCTCTGACGCACTTCCAAAGATTGAAGGTGAACATTCCTCCCATTCCCATACCTTTCAACACCATCACTTTCAACGTGACCTATGCCTTCCGCGGGTGGATGTGACCAAATTTGATGGCTTAGACCCCATTGGTTGGGTAACCCAAATGGAACATTATTTCTCTTTATACGGAATTATAGATGACTTGGCCACACTCCGGTATGGTGTTCTCCATCTAGATCAAGAATGTTGGCAATGGTGGCAATGGAGAAAAACTTCCCGTCAAGGGTGTATTGCTTGGACCCAATTTGTGACTGAGCTTTATGAACGCTTTGACACTGACACCAACCATTTGGGTCGTTTGAAAAATTTGAAACAATCATAAATAGTAGAAGACTTCATAGTTGCCTTTGAGCGCCTGGATTTTTGAACAGAGGGCATGACTGATGCTTTCTTTCGAGAGTGTTTTATCAGTGGCCTCAAGAAGGATATTCGGGCCCATGTCCTCATGGATCGACCCTTGAGTTGGGTGGAGGCTACTAAAAGAGATAAAGAAGAAAAATAGGTTGTATCCTCTCAAAACTGAAAACCCTCCTTTATCCCTTGCCCTAAACCTGTAAATCCCACTACTCCCTCCACCCCATTAAAGATCCAAAAATTGACCAGGGCTGAAATGGTTGAATGCCAACTCAAAGGCCTTTGTTGTAATTGTGATGAAAAATATTTCCCGGGCCACAAGTGTAAGGAACAAAATCTTTTTATGGCCATCTCTAAGGATATTTCAGAAGAGGATATTGAAACTCCCCTTATGTCTGAGTCACTTGAAATCACTGACATAACCCCTCCCTCAGACCCTCCCGAAGTGGAACCGGTCATTTCCCTCAATGCTCTCACCGGCTTCTCTGCTCTCCAAACCCTCAAGTTAATCGGTTACATCAAGCATCAGAAGGTCATAATTCTGGTTGATAGTGGAAGCACACATAATTTTATTCATCATTGCATTGCCCAAGAAACTCATTGCTACATCCACGCCATCAACAATTTCCAAATCATGATTTCCAGTGGTGGTTCAATGAAATGTGGCGGGAGTTGTGAAAATCTTTGTCTTCAAATCGGTGACTACCACCTAAAATCCCATATGTTTTCTATCGACATGGGCGGTTGTGACATTGTGTTGGGTGCAGACTGGCTAAGGACTTTGGGTCCCATTCTCATGGATTTTAAGGAATTAACCATGCAATTCAACCAGGAAGGCCACCAATTTAAATTCCAAGGCATCACTATTGGTTCACCTGAGGTCATTAGTTCCCATCGCATGGAAAAGATGCTCAAAAAAGGTCATTCTGGTGTCATTGCCCAACTCCATGCCATACAAGCAACAGAGACACCCTCGGTGCCGCAAGACCTCCAAGCCCTCCTTTCTAAACATCAAATGATATTTTCCACTCCCCAAGGACTCCCTCCTTCCCGCAGTGTTCATGATCATTCCATTCCCCTTGTACCAAGAAGCCTTCCTCCCAATATCCATCTGTATCGCCACCCCTTTTCACAAAAAAATGAAATTGAGAAAATGGTCCAGGAACTCCTTAATGCAGGTGGTATCTGCCCTAGTACGAGCCCTTACTCTTCTCCTGTAGTCATGGTCCTGAAGAAAGAAGGTTCTTGGAGAATGTGTCCTAACTTCCGTGCCCTCAACAAACTGACCATTAAAGAAAATTTCCCATTCCTGTCATTGATGACCTCTTGGATAAATTGAGTGGCGCCCAATTCTTTACTAAACTTGATCTTCACTCGGGCTATCACCAAATACGTATGAAAGAGGAAAACATTCCCAAGACGACCTTTCGAACTCATGAGGGCCACTATGATTTTTTGGTCATGCCCTTTGTCTTGTGTAATGCCCCCTCCACCTTCCAAAGCCTCATGAATCATGTCTTTCATCCATTTCTCCATCATTTTGTCTTAGGTTTCTTTGATGATATCCTCATCTATAGAAAAACCTATATAGACCAGATTACTCATGTGAATCAAGTTCTCCATCTACTCTCTTAGCACCAACTTTTCCTAAAATAGTCTAAATGTGTTTTTGGTGCCTCAGAAGTAAAATACTCGGGTCATCTGGTTGGGAAGGATGGCGTCAGGGTGGATCCAAAAAAGATTGAAGCTATGAAAGATTGGCCGCACACAAAGACTCTCAAAATCTTGCGTGGATTTCTGGGCTTAACAGGGTATTATCGCAAGTTTGTTAAGAATTATGGAAAGATTGCAGCACCTCTCACTACTCTCCTAAAAAAGAACTCTTTCACTTGGACTCCAGCAACTGCTCAAGATTTGAAAACCTTGAAGATGGCCATGTGCACCACTCCAGTTCTGGCCCTTCCTGATTTCACAAATACCTTTGTGTTGGAATGTGATGCCTCAGGGAAAGGAATCGGTGTTCTCCTTATGCAAGAGTGTCGACCTTTGGCCTTCACCAACAAGCAACTATTTGAAAGGAATCTGGGAAAACCCATCTATGAAAAGGAAATGTTGGCTATTTTGCATGCTGTTGATCTGTGGCACCCTTATCTCTTGGGGCAATGTTTCCAAATTAAGACAGACCATCAAAGCCACAAGTACTTTCTAGAACAATGCATTTCCTCCCCAAAGCAACAAAAATGGGTGACTAAGCTCTTTGGATATGATTATGAGATCATTTACAAGAAAGGAAAAGACAATGTAGTGGCAGATGCACTGTCCCAAAAATATGAAGAAGAAGGATTCCTTTTTTCTCTTTCCTTCATTGTACCAGATTGGCTCCAAGTTGTTCTCCAGGAATGACTACAAGATCCCAAAAGTTCGCATCTGATCCAGCAATTGCAGACCAATGCTCCAGCTCCCCCAGGGTAGTCTTGGCTCTAGGATGAGCTTCGATACAAAGGTCATTTGTATTTAGGTAAACAATCAAAGCTTAAATCCATGTTACTTTCTGATCTTCATGCTACACCCACAGCGGGGCACTCCAGGTTCACCAAAACCTATGACAGGGTCAAACGTTCTTTTTTCTAGGATGGTATGAAACAGGCCATCCGTAACTTTGTCGCTGAATGTGATGTGTGTCAATGCAACAAGGGAGAAAAATTCAAATGTTCGAGCACACTACAACCGCTTCTGATTCCACCTGCTATTTGGAAGGATATCTCTATGGACTTTATTACCAGCTTACCCAAATTGGGAAACAAATCAGTCATAATGGTGGTTGTGGATCGCCTTTCCAAGTATGCTCATTTCTGCGCTCTTCAACACCCATTTATTGCATCCATGGTGGCTCAAATTTTCATGGACCAGGTCTTCAAGCTTCATTTCATGCCACACTCTATTGTTTCTGATCGTGACCCAACTTTCACAAGCAATTTTTGGCAAGAACTGTTCAAGCTACAGGGCACCCAATTGCATCTCAGCACAACTTATCATCCCCAAACTGATGGTCAAATGGAATTTTTCAACAAATGTTTGGAAACATATCTGAGGTGTTTTGCCTCTGAAAAGAAAAATCAGTGGGCTCAATGGTTACCCCTAGCTAAATGGTGGTACAACACTTCCTACCATACAGCTACACGCATGACTCCTTTTGAAGCGGTATATGGACATAAGCCACCTTTAGTTCTCTCATACTTACCAGGTACCTCGAAGGTCCAAGCGGTTGACCAAACACTTACAGTTCGAGAGGATATTCTCTGTACCCTCAAAGAGAACTTGGTCATGGAACATAATCGCATGAAGCAACAAGCAGATCAAAGTCGCTCTGAACGTCAATTTGTAGAAGAGGATCAAGTGTTTCTATGACTGCAACCATACAAGTAAACTTCCCTCAAGGTCGAGCATTGTCAGAAGCTAACACCCAAATTTTATGGTCCTTATATAGTTCTCAAGCATGTGGGACAAGTCACCTATTAGTTAGCTCTGCCTAGTCATTCGAAGCTACATCTTGTTTTTCATGTGTCATGCTTAAAGAAGGTGATTGGAACTAGGTGCCAAATTCAAACCAACCTTCCTGAGTTTGCTAAAGAAGGATCCATTTGGCTATAGCCAGAAGAAGTTTTGGAACAGTGTGAGCATCACCTGCATCATAGAACCATCAAGGAAGTGCTAGTCCAGTGGAAATATACAACTCCAGCAGATGCCACTTGGGAACCAACTACCATTCTGCAACAGTTTCCACATCTCAAGCCTTGAGGACAAGGCTATTTTTAAGGGGCCAGACATGTTAGGGTCCTAGCCCACACATAGGTAGAGAAATATATTCGGATGTAATAAAGGTCAATATTAATAAGGCCTTTCGATAAAATAGATAAGGCAGATGTAAGAAGACCTAATAGAAGCTTCCTCTTCTAGAAGGATCTTCCTCTAGATGCTTCTCTTGATAGACATATTTAGTATAAATAAGGGTCGAGGGTATGAAAACCCTATCTTGGAGATTATTGTAACAGAGCATTGTTTGACTGGAGGTTTCCCCCTCGAAGAGGCCTGCGAAGATTGCTTTCTGAATCAAAGTGCTATTTTTGTTGTTGTTCTTATATCATTTATGTGTTATTGTGGAGATTATGCTAGTTATATTACTGTTATTCTACCATTTCTAGCATTTTATTTATGTTATGCATACTTTTTATCTGGTATATTACATACTCCATTAAACCTCTCAAACAGTTCTGAGTCATTTAAACTCAAAATTTTCCTCACACATTTAGGGATTTCTCTCTAACTTTCTACCATTTTTCCCAAGATGTGCATGGATCGAAATATGCAACAAATTTTTTTCCTAATTACCACTTGTCCTATGTAATATCCCCAATATATCCAGGCATGTATTTTATGAATTTCTATGCAATTATGTTATTTTTCCACAAATATTTTTCATTCATTCTACTAAATACATTTCGTCAAACATATTTCAAGCATCCTAGATACACTTGGAATAGAATAGAAACATGGAATATTTTATTATGAATGGAGGCTAAATACAACAATCCAATGGTTGCTATGGAACCTGCAATACATCAATGGAAAGCACACAATACAAGACAAAAACTTGGAATCATGTCATGGCCTCCTCAACAGATGAGATCAAACCCTCCAAGTGCCACATCTTATCCAAGAAAATCATAACAACTCAAAATTGAAAAAAAACCCAAGATGAAGTTCCAATGAATATCCTTGATGGATCCTCCTCCTTGTCTAGCTAGGGTGGATATTGCACCACCGAAACTAAACCTGCAATGGAATGGTTTTCCCCAAAACCCTAAATAAAATGTTGGCTACACAAGAACTAAATAATATATCAAATCATAATGCAAAGGTGAGGTTTTACCCCTCCTTTTATCCTTTTTCCATGCCTCCTAGAACTTTCTCCTTTTTGACCAAATAAAATGTAACTTCTAGAATTTCCCCTTTTTGACTAAATCAAATATAACCCTTATTTTTCCTCTAATTTTGACTTTAATAATGGTTAAGTAACTTATTAATCTATTTTTTTTTACTTCCCTAATGTCACTTTAAAAAAATAACACATCCTAACTATGTTGCATTAAATGAAACCCCTTTTTACACCTTTTTCTCCATTATCAAGCCAATAAAGTCCCTTCTACTACAAAGTAGGGGAACCTAAAATGGGGACATGAAAAATAATAACTTCCCAAATATTGCTTGTCCTCAAGAAATTCCATCATGACCTGATGCTCCATCGACTAATATAGAATGAAAATGGAGATGATACCAGGATCCCAAACCATCTTGTAATATGTTAAGCATCCTCCACTCAAGGTGTGGCCCAATAATGTATTGATATAAGAGGCCTCCTGAAAACCACCAACAAGAAAGGTCACTTAGTGATGTAATAACACAATCAACCCATCAATGTACTTATTTTCTAGGGAACCAATCTCATGAGATAAAAAACTAGCTCTCTCCTCCATGCCAACTACTACACTATCTCCTACTGAAATTGCAGGGTCCCAAGCTATCTTAATAAAGGAATCACCATGATGATGTTGCACTACTCTGATCATAGTATTTCTACCATCGTTCCTACTCTACATCCACAAGATATAATTCCTCAAAGGATCACATCCACTATCGAGTATCATTCCCATCCAATGTATCTCAAATCTAAAATCAGACATCATAGAGAAGTCTATTTGGTCATCAATTGATAGGGCATCCACTACATCTCGTCTCCAAGTGTCAAAAAGAAAATTCCTAATACTCTAGCACCCCCTATCTACTTCAACAATCCAATCATCGTCTAGACAATCCCACAACATATCATTTGTAGAGTCCCTAGACACCAGAACCTTGTAAAAGGTAGAGTCGCCAAGATCCCACACTATCCTGTAATACATGAAGCACCCTCTACTCATAACACTAGTTTGTAAGGATCCAATACAAGAATTCACTTGAATACCTCTGATAATCCATGAAATCATAAGTTGCATAAACACGATCAACTCCTTAGAAGACCACTCCTCCAAGCAACCACTCCTAAGACTCCCAAAATTAAACTCTAAAAAGTCAAATTTGGTGCTATCCTCTCTAATAGTGGCTAAAATGTTAAGAATTGTAATCCCAGTGTCCCAAAATAATCTTGGAGATGTACCACCATGTTGACGTTGCACGACTCTGATCATTATCATCATACCAATGTGCCCATTCTACATCCTCCTCTCCTGGAACCCCAAGATGAACTCTCAGAAGGGACTGAAACCACTATCCTAGATCCTCCCCTATGAAGGTGTCTCATTGATATCTAAACCTGCAAATCCACAACCAATTTCAACTTTGTCCCTCCATATAGAGTAAGTCTTAACCTCCCCTCTACTAACGTCCTAAAAATAAAGAGGACCAATCACTTTCACAGCTATGTTGACCATCATCTAAATCAATCTATCACTAAGATGAATTCTCAGATCCCACCACCAAATAGGACGCCCACCACTCCTAATAACTTCTAGTTTCTTTTGTACCATACTGGTAACCATTGGAGTCAAAATGATCCAAGTCCCTCATATGCCATCATTTGGTGGAAACCTAGTACTAGGAATCAACTCTATTCCTACTAATATGTAATGTTCCTGCCAAATTGCACTACAAAATATTCTATGTTGATCACAATCATTGTACCCAAGTAATCTATGGAGTCTAAATACATCCCTCGACTATATCCCTGTCACCTGTGGTGCCTCATACTCATACAAGTATCCAAAATTCCCTTCCAAAAGTGAATCATACATAGCCCTCATAATCCTCTCCCTAAGTGTGGGCTCAAGGACTACATGTGTGCCACCTCCATAGTGAATAATGCCATCCACCACTCTGTCAATTGAAATCTCAGTGAATTGATCCAATACAATCTGGATATGTTCTTTAACCACATATCCCAAATGAAAGAACTATGTCATGGCTATAATCCTACCCGCCTCACCCAACTAACTTAGGTGAACCCACCATGTCCTACTGAAAATATTGTTGGCATCAGAAAATAACACTAGATGCCACTTCCCACAAGAAAGCATTGGTTTCATTAGTCAACCCCAATGGTATGACCAATAACTTAGGGTAACATCTAATAATAATCCTGCGAGTATCCTCCTCTCTGTCCCTAGTCCGGTGATATCCCAATCGAAGATCACTCTTCAAGGAATATTCCTCTCCCCAAAGCACGTCTATCCATTCAATGATATTGGGTGAAACCAACTCAATTATGTATCTTCAATCCTTTTTAGGAGGTCTCCCCCAGGGAAAACATCCCAAAAACTCAATGTATACCACCGCACATAGTTGTATACTATTGTATACTATTGCACACCACAACATCCTCATGTACCACCAAGTGTATTTTATGTGCCACTGTAACAATCACTCTACAAATATCAACTGAACCTGGATCCCATAATGATGTATCCATATCTGTCCTATATGAAATCCTTCAACAAACTGGTGCATATACTTCCTTTCTGGCTGGTCCACAAGGAATTTGCTGAACTACCTCCTCTGTAGCTAAGCCTTGAGACAAAAGGAATGAATCATGATCCCTACAATGAAAAAAAAGTGCATGGTCAAAATCCTATGTGTCAAACCTATCCTCCAACACCTCAAATTATGAATGCTCCCCATGTGGGATCATCACAAGAGGTTCCTTCTTGTTGGGTATGTGTTATATTCTTTGCTTGTGTGTGTGTGGGCACGTCAGATTCAACAACTATGTCTGACTATCCCTTTAGTAGTGTTCTTTGTGTCCTGTGTTCCAGGTGCTTTCCTAGGGGGGTCCCAGGGGGGGGGAAGTATCCCCCCCCCCCCCCCGGTTACGCACAGCGTTCGGGGCAACGCCCCAATTTTTTTTTTGGGCGGTTTTTGCTATTTTTAGCGGATTTTGCTATTTTTAGCGATTTACTAAATTAATCCTAGATTAAGGGATTAGGGTTATGGTATCTACGGAATAGCTAAAAACATTGTATATATTGCATGGTGAATCGTGAAATTCCGGATATGAATATAAGAAATGTTTTCTCGATTGAGGGTTTTCCGGTATAAATCTCTATGTACTCTGTGTATGAGCCATTGATTAAATTATGTTTTTCTTAAGAATCTATATGCATTGCTTTACTTCACAGGTTTAAAACTTACATGTGGCATCAGAGCTCATTTTTGGCTTCAGAGGGACGCCTTTGTTGTTGAGGGTTTGGCTCGGTCATGATAGATCAAGTTTATCTTGTGTCTGTGATAAACCTGGGTTTAGTGGGAACTTTTGCAGTGGTGTTTTGAGTGCAGAGAGAGGAATGGAAAGCTCTTCTAGAATCGAGATAGAGAAGTTCAACGGTAAAAAATTTGAGGTATAGAATCTGAATATGGACGACCTTCTTGTAGACAAAGAACAATTGATCGCTGTAAATCCTGGTACACAGCCTACTAGTACACCATATACTAGCACACACACTACTGATACACAACCTACTAGTACACAAAATACCAATACACCACCTACTGGTATGTCAAAGGAAGATTGGGAGAAGTTGGACGGAAAAGAAAGGAGTACTATTCGACTCTTCTTGGAAGATTCGGTGTTGTTGAATGTCTCGGGAGAATCTACAACAAAGGAACTATAGGATAAGTTGGGGAATTTTTATCAATCAAAGTCCCTAGTAAAAAATATTTTTCTTCAAAAGAAGTTGTATCATCTTAGGATGGAATTTGGAGATTTTGTGACAGAACATCTAAATGCCTTTAATACTCTTGTAAGTCAACTTGTCTCTGTTAATATTACGATTGCAGAAGAAGATAAGTGTATTACTTTGTTATGTTCTTTTCCAGACTCTTGGGATAATCTGGTTTTAGCAATTGGTAGTACCACTCAATCTACATTGAAGTATGCAGATGTAGTTTCATCCTTGTTATCTGAAGAGATGAGGTGGAAAAGCATGGATAGTCATAGAAAATATTCTTTATTTGTAAGAGGTCATACCCAAGACAAGAATCCTGGTAAGCCTTCGGGGGGGAGACCTAAATCTAAGGGTATATCTAAGTCTCTAGGAAAATCTTTGAGGAAATGTTGGAAGTGTGGTAAAACAGGGCATTATAAGAAAGATTGCAATTCTAAGAAGGTTGAAAAACCAAGGGGATCTGATAGTACCTCTTCCACAGAGGTGAAAACCTCCACTGAAGAAGGGGGTGATGTTTACCTGGCATCTATAGGTACACATCCAGACCGTGATGTATGGTTGATCGACTCAGGTGCATCATACCATATGACTCCTCACAGGTATTGGTTCTCTAAATATGAAAAATATGATGGTGGTGATGTATTCCTAGGAGATGAATCGATAGCCAAAATCATGGCATGTGGAAGGGTTAAGTTGTTGCTAAAATATGGAAAGATTAGAACTCTCCCTGGGGTTTTTCACGTTCCAAAACTTTCCAGGAGCCTAATATATATAAGAAAGTTGGATGATGTAGGAGTGGATACTATATTTGGAAAGAACACTTGCAAGATGGTACGAGGAGCAATGGTGTTGATGAGGGGAGTTCGGTGTGGAACTATGTACAAGTTGTTGGGAATAAATTATACTAATGGGTGTAATAGTTCTGTTGTCCCTGAGCAGAGAAATGAATGGGACAAGACCAATATTGTTCCATAAAAGAAGACCATGTTGTGGCATCAAAGACTGGGGAATATTGGAGAAAAGGGCCTTCGAACACTACACGATAAAGGTATGGTTGAAGGTATGTCGAATTGCACTCTGTATTTTGATTTCTATGAATATTGAATATATGTTAAACAGAATCGAGTAAGATTCCCATCTGGTGCTACAAGAGTAAAGGGGATCTTAGAGTTGATACACAGTGATTTGTTTGGACCTATTCTTGTTCCATCCCTAGGTAAATATGTGTATTATGTTTCATTCATAGATGATTTTTCAAGGAATTCATGGATTTATTTTCTTAGAAATAAATCTGAGGTTTTTGATAAATTTAAAGAGTTTAAGGCTCTGGTAGAAAATCAAACAGAAAAGAAAATAAAGGTATTGAGAACAGATAATGGTGGAGAATTATGCGGAAATGAATTCGAAGAATTTCGTAAGAAGTGTGGTATAGCAAGGAAGAAGACTACTCCATACACTCCTCAATAGAATGGGGTTGCAGAAAGGATGAACAATACACTGATGGAAAAAGCAAGGAGCATGCTCAGCGGTGTTGGGTTAGGACAAGAATTTTGGGCAGAGATAGTGGGTACAACATGTTACCTGATCAATCGATCACCTTCATCAACGTTGGATGATAAAACTACACATGACATATGGTATGGAAAGAAACCCTCTCTTCAACATCTTAGAGTGTTTGGTTGTGATGCTTATGTACATGTTCCAAAGGAAAATAGGAGTAAGTTGGATAAAAAGGATGGAAAGTGAATCTTTATTGGTTATAAATATGGTGTGAAAGGTTATAAGCTTTGGAACCCAGAAACCAAGAAGACTTCTTACAGTCGAGATGTTGTTTTCAGAGAGGTAAAAGATGTGTCCAAATAGGAATTCCTACAAACACAAGACGAACCTGAGAAAATAGAGCTTGAGTTGGATGATGCAAAATATGAATCATTTGAAGAAGAGGAAGCAGAAGAACAAGAAGAAGAAGAACCTCATACCCTAGTATTGAGGAGATCAATGAGAGATAAAAGGAAACCAGAAAGGTATAGTCCACCTGATTTTCATTCCAATTTTTCTTTATCTATTACTAATGATGATCCCAGAAATGTCAGGGAAGCAGTGAATTGAAAGGATAGTAAACTCTGGAAGAAGGCCATGGTTGAAGAAATGGATTCCTTGGATAAGAATGAGGCATGGGATATAGTTGAGTTTCCAGCTGGAAGAAAATCTATTGGTAGAAAATGGTTGTTTAAGAATAAGTTTAATGCACAAGGTAAAGTGGAGAAATACAAAGCTCTGTTAGTAGAAAAATATTATTCCTAGGTAGAGGGAATTGACTTTGGTGAGATTTTTTCTCTTGTTGCTAAGTTAACATCTATTATATTTATTTTATCTATTGCTACTACTTTTGATCTTGAAGTGGAACAGATGGATGTGAAGACAACATTCCTACATGGGGATATGGAAGATGAAATCTACATGAAGCAACCATAAGGATTTGTAGTGAAGGGAAACAAAGAGCTAGTCTGTAAGCTAAAAAAGTCACTATATGGTCTGAAGCAATCACCTAGGATGTGGTAGCAAAAGTTGGAAACATACATGCTTGGATTGGGATTTGTAAGAAGCAGGGTTGATCACTGTGTATACTAAAAGTAGGTTTGTAATCACTTCATTTATGTAGTGTTTCATGTTGATGACATGTTGTTGGTAGGAAATAACATGGATGTTGGCGACAACCAGCCCCCGACGGCATAGCTTCTCACACCAGGACATTCACTAACCTCGGCCCGAAGAACAATAATGCTCTTCTAAATCCTCTCGGGAGTTCTCGTCACCCACAGGACTTCTTCAGCGATCTCCCCTTCGCACTTCGGGAAATCGGCGTTCCCGCTATCGCGAACCCTGTGTGCATTTCTCGTGCACTTTGAAACTCTGAATCTCGATCCCCGATGTCAACGGTCAATGGAACCAGTCCTATCGGGGATTTCCCTATCGGGAAATCAGCGTATGGAAGGTAGCGAGTCACTCCCCTTTCAAAATCCCGAGCGCTGATGCGCGATGCCACGTGTTGTACTCCACGCCGTCTCCGTGGGACCCGTCGCAACTTGGGACCTCGTTATTCCCCCATGTTTCTTTTGACTTCAAAAATGCCGAAGTGCCGAGTCCCGACTCCATGGGATCTCATGCCACCTGTCCGCGCTCCAACCGACGGCTCCGATTAAATCAGGAAATTGCGACTCGCGATTTCGACGTGTATGCAACTCTTACACTTGCCAGCCCCGATATGCCGATATGCAATGGCAAATGGTTCTACCCGCGCTTGAGGGTTAAACTCTTTGCTCCTTCTCCTAGATCCGACGATCCATGGGACTTCGCGATTCTTCACAGAAATTCAAGTCGTCGATTCTCTTCCTCTTGAATTTCTTCTGCTCCAAACTCCGCCTTGTTCGAAACTTATCATGGGTCCCTTTTCCCAGAAATCACAAGGGACTATTCCTCCTGACCTTTTATCAACTCTGACTCCTTCAGAGACTTCGCCCATGTCTTTCTTCGTAGACCTTCAGACTTCAATTCTTCCATAAAATAACATACACAGCATATGAAAGAAATATGTAACAAGAAGCAAATATGCAAAGGCATAAGGCTAACATCACACAGAGAATAAACACATCCATGGAATTGGATCAAGGCTTTCCTATTCTCCTCTTCCCAGGCTTGCCTATGAGTCTTCAATCAAACCTGCATGTCACTTGCACGGTTCGAATAAACCAACACAACTCTAGATGATGAGAATAAGATTTTACTGTAGAGCCTCCTCAACCCACTCTATGCGGAGGAATTCAACTGCACTCTATGCAGGAATCTCTCGGCTCAGACAGAGAAACAACTTAAACTTATTCTCGCCTCTCTCCTAGATTTCTAATCTTCCATGAAATCACATATGCAGCATATACAATGAAAGCATAACAAGAAGCAAGTAAACAACAACATAATATCAACAATACACAGAGGATAATCACAGCCATGGAATTGAATCAAAGCTTTCCTATTAATTCAATATCTGTACATGGGGATTCTTCACCAGTTCTCTGCTTTGCTCTTCTTGTTCTCAATGCTAATCTGCTACTAATGCTCTCGATGCTATTCTGAATGCTTTATCATAATACAAAGGAGGGTGTCTATATTCCGTTTTCCCTCTCGAAAGTAAAACTGTCTAATCTAGGCTTAATTAATTTATCTACTTGCATTAAATCTAATAAATGCCTCAGCTACCTAAGGACGAGAGCTTATCTGCTCAAGGTCCATTACAATATACAAGTGCGCTTCATCACATCAATGCATTAATGTTTGGCGCACCCTATCAAGGTGTTTCAAAATTGGTGCTAGTGTTGCCCAGCTGTTCTTTCCTTCTCCTCGCGCTGGCTCGCTTGATGAGGTGTGGATGCTCCTGCATCATACTCCTCAGCTTAAAATATTTCATGGGCTCCTATCCATGAGCTCCTGCACAGTGTGCCCATGTTTTTGTATGACTGCCTCTGTTTCCCAGCTGGCATCCTCCACTGGGTGATTCTTCCATTTCACTAGGTATTCAAAATACTGTTTTCGCCTGGTCTTTGTTCCTGCTCTTTTATCCAGTAGGCACTCCATCTGTGGTTTCTGGGCAACTGGTAATTGCTTCTGCCACTGGACCACTGGTTCATCAGTTCCAGTTTCTGCATCCGTGGCCATGTATGGGTATAAATCTGAAACATTGAAAATCGAAGATATCCCGATGCCCTCTGGCAACTCAAGCTCATAAGCGTTCTCCCCGAATTTCTTTAGGATTTTGCATGGCCCAATTTTCTTCATCTTGAGCTTGTTATGTGTTCCCCTTGGGAACCTTTCCTTTCTCAATTGCACGAGAACCATGTCGCCAACTTCGAATTGAAGCTGTCTCTTCCTCTGATCATCTTTGCGCTTGTACTCCTGATTGGATTTCTGCAGTCGTTGCTTCACCTCCGCGTGAAGTTCCTGCATCGCCTCAACGAATCTTTCCGCACTTGCGCTGCTAGTTTCAGCCTGTTCTGACTCCCTGAGCTTAGAAACTCCTCTTGGTTTTGTCCCATACAAAATTTGGAATGAGCTTCTGCCTGTACTCCGATTCAGYGAATCGTTGTACGCAAATTCTTCCTGTGGTAGGATCTGATCCCAGCTGTTGTGATGCTCCGTCACCAGACTCCTCAATAGATCTCCCAGGCTTCTATTAACCACTTCCATCTGTCCATCTGTCTGCGGATGGTATGCAGAACTGAATGCTAAGTCAGTCCCCAACTTCCTCCATAGCGTCCTCCAAAAATGACCTATGAACTTTGTGTCCCGATCTGAGACTATGCTTCTCGGCAATCCATGCAATCGAACAATCTCTTTGAAAAACAAATTCGCGATGTGGGTCGCATCGCTGGTCTTATGACACGGAATAAAATGTGCCATCTTCGAAAACCTGTCCACCACCACAAAGATGGAATCAACTCCTCACTGCGTTCTCGGCAAACCCAAAACAAAATCCATACTGATTGCCTCCCATGGCCTCTCAGGTATGGGCAATGGCTGATATAACCCAACATTCTGCTTTCGGCCCCTCGCATGTTGACATATCCTGCATCTGTCAACAAACCGTTTGACATCGGTGTGCATCCCCGGCCAATAATATGATTTGCTCATCTTGGTGAATGTTTTGTCATGTCTAAAATGACCTGCTAAACCACCGCTGTGCTTTTCCTTCACCAAATTCTCCCTCATGGAGCAGTTTGGTATGCACAACTGATTGCCCGGAAATAGCAATCCATCCTGGATCATGTAATCAATCCATGGGCTCTGATCCCTAAGCATTGGATTCTCGGCTGCCTCGTATGCTTCTGCAAAATCTGCATCACCTGCATACATATCCCTCAGATTTTCAAAACCCAGCGTTTTGATTCTGAACTCTTGCAGCATCAAACATTTCCTGCTCAAAGCATCAACTACTTTGTTAGCACTCCCTGAAATGTTCTTGATCACAAACGTGAAATTCTGCATGTACTCTACCCACTTCGCATGCTTCTGGTTCAACTTCTCCTATTGACTCATGAACTACAATGCATGATTATCGTTGTACAAAACGAATTCCTTGGGTATCAAGTAATGCCTCCACTTATTCAATGCCTGTATGATGGCATAGAACTCTTTGTCATACGTGGAGTACTTCAGCTTTGCATCATCCAGCTTCTCGCTGTAATATGCCACAGGTTTGTCATCCTGACTCAAGACCCCTCCAATGGCATATCCACTGGCATCACACTTCACTTGGAAAGTTTTCTTAAAATCTGGTAACACCAAAATCGGCTGCTCCATTATCTTCCGCTTCAACAAATTGAAGCTCCTTTAAGCCTCGATTGTCCAATGAAAATCTTTATGCCGCTTCTTCACGGTATCCATCATTGCTGCGCTAATTCCACTGAAGTTCCGAATGAATTTTTGGTAGAAACTAGCTAAACCATGAAAGCTCCTTACCTCAAAAACATTTCTCGACGATGGTGAATTCTTGATTACTTCTACCTTCTCAGGATCCATCTTCAATTCATTCACCGAGATTACAAAACCCAAATAAATGAGTTTTGTTTGCATGAACGAACACTTCTTCAAATTTATCAGCAGCTTCTCCTGCTGTAGCCTTTTCATCACTATGGCTAAATGCCTCAAGTTTTCAGCCTTTGTCTTGCTGAATATCAGTATGTCATCCAGGTACACGACCACAAATTTGCCAATGAATTCCCGCAGGACTTCATTCATCAGCCTCATAAATGTGCTTGGCACGTTTGTCAAACCAAATGGCATGACCAGCCATTCATACAAACCCTCGTTTGTCTTGAATGCTGTCTTCCATTCATCTCCCTCTCTCATCCGGATCTGATGATATCCGCTCTTGAGATCAATCTTTGAAAAATAATTTTCCCCACTTAGGCAATCCATCAAGTCATCCATTCTCGGCAGTGTAAATCTGTACCTGATGGTGATTTTATTTATCGCCCTGGAGTCTGTACACATCCTCCAGCCTCCATCCTTCTTTGGACTTAGTACCGTTGGAACGGAACATGGAATCAGACTCTCTCTGATCAGTCCTTTCTCCTGCAGATCCTGTACCTTCCTTTTGAATTCCTCCTTCTCCTGAGGTGTCAACCTGTACGCTGCCTTGTTCGGAAAACTTGCTCTGGGTATGAGGTCAATGTGGTGACTCACAATCCGCAACGAATGAGGTAGTTCATCCATGATGATGTCAGCAAACTCTCCCAGTAGTTCCTGAACCTCTTCTGGCAAGTCGTCCACTCTTGTGCTTGTCAGGACAATTCTTGGTTTCCTGACAACAAAGAATTGTGGATCTTCATCCTTCTCCAGCTCCGTGAGAAGTTCTTTTCCACTCATGAGAAGTATTTCACTGCTCACTTCCGGCTTCACTTCTTTATATTTTATCAGAAGCAGTCTATGGGTTCTCCCATCCTTCTCCAAGGTGTATGTGTTCATCCTTCCATCATGAACAACATTCCTATCATACTACCATGGTCTACCCAGCAACATGTGACATAGGTCCATGGGAATGACATCACACAGAATCTCATCATGATAATTCCTAATTTTAAATTTAACTAAGCATTTTTTATTGACACTTACCCGGTGTCCTTTCTATAACCACGAGACTTTGTATGGACTCGGGTGTCTGTTTGTCTTCAGCTCCAGCTTTTCCACCATCTCGGTTAAAACAAGATTATCAGTGCTTCCGCTGTCCACTATGACCTTGCACTTTCTGTCCTTGGCTGTACAAGCCGTTCTGAACAATCTGCTCCGCTGCACTGAGCTGTCCACCTCTTTCTCAGGTGTCAAAAGAATCTTATGCATCCCAAGCGATCTTCCGCTGTCCGCATCCTCGCTCTCAATATCACGCCTCTGCTGCGCCTCAGCGATGTGAGATTTTCCTCGGTCTATCTTCTTCTCTGGACAGTCAACGGCCTTGTGACCGTCTTTCCCACATGTAAAACATGTGATAAATCCTCCACGGCCTCTTCCTCTACCTCGGGTACGAGGAAAAGTGTTTACATCGGCATATCTGCCACCCTGCTCTGCATGTTTCTTCCTCGGCTCAGCATTGTGCAGCCTTTTTTCAATTTGTGGCTGCCTCTGTTGTGAGGTTCCACCTTTCTCTACTCTACCCTGAGGCTTCTGAGTTCTTTCTTGGGAAACTGTCTTGCCTCGGGGCTGATTTCTGCCTCGCCCTCGCTGTCCCTGCTTACGACTCATCTTCTCTTTGGCTTTTAGAGCCATCTGGTACGCATCCTCAACTGTTCGGATGGTAACCATGCTCAGCTCATCCTGAATGTCATATCTCAGACCATTCAGATACCTCGCCACCTTTTTTTCATCACTCTCCCGATGACCAACTCGAATGTTGAGCCTGTAAAATTCCTTGGTGTACTCCTTCACCGTCATCAACTTCTACCTCAGGTTCTGCATGCGCCTGAACAGAGTGATTTGATAGTCTCTCGGGATGAACTTCGCCTTCATCTTGGCGATCATCCGATCCCAGCTCTTAATTTTTTATTTTCCTTTGCAGCGCCTATCCACCTGCAATTCATCCCACCATAAGGGCGCATGTCCCTTCAACTTGGTTACAACATGCCTTACCTTCTTGTCCTCTTCGATGTCTTCATAATCGAAGTAGGTGTCGAGTGATCAGATCCAATCTAACAACTCCTCATCATTTAGGCTTCCCTCATAGACGGGAATGTCCATTTTCGTCTTCGAGCTCATTCTCGAAATGGCTCTGATCATCTTTTCTGTTGATGCATCCTCTGCCATGACTTCTTCAGCATCGTGTCCAGCTTCCTCTTCCACCTCGGAATCGCTGAACTCTCCTGCGCCGACTCCACGTCTCTGCGCGGTTTCCATCTCCTCGAGCCTTTCTCGGAGATCTCGCATCTGTCTTTCTATCTCTGGGTTCCCTGCTGGCCTACCCCTTCTTCGCGCATCCCAGTCTTCATGATCAGGTGACTGCCTCTCTCTTTTAGGTGGCATGGTGTATCTTCTTCTCTCTGCTACCTGAACAAAGAGAACTCCACTTCCCGCTCTGATACCACTTGGCGGCAACCTACCCCTGACGGCACAACCGCTCACACCAGGACCTTCACTAACCTTGGCCCGAAGAACAATAATTCTCTTCTAACTCCTCTCGGGAGTTCTCGTCACCCACAGGACTTCTTCAGTGATATCCCCTTCGCACTTCGGGAAATCGACGTTCCCGCTATGGAAAACCCTGTGTGAATTTCTCATGTGCTTTGAAACTCTGAACCCCGATCCCCGATGTCAACGGTCAACGGACCCAGTCCTATCATGGATTTCCCTATCGGGAAATCGGCGTATGGAAGGTAGCGAGTCACTCCCCTTTCAAAATCCCGAGAACCGATGCGCGATGCCACATGTTGTACTCCACGCCGTCTCCGTGGGACCCGTCGCAACTCGGGACCTCGCTATTCCCCCGTGTTTCTTTTGACTTCGAAAACACTGAAGTGCCGAGTCCTGACTCCACGGGATCTCGTGCCACTTGTCCGCGCTCCAACCGATGGCTCCGATTAAATCGAGAAATCGCGACTCGCGATTTCGACGTGTATGCAACTCTTGCACTTGCCAACCCCGATATGCCGATATGCAATGGAAAATGGTTCTACCCGCGCTTGAGGGTTAAACTCTTCGCTCCTTCTCCCAGATCCGATGATCCACGGGACTTCGCGATTCTTCACAGAAATTCAAGTCGTCGATTCTCTTCCTCTTGAATTTCTTCTGCTCCAAACTCCACCTTGTTCGAAACTTCTCCTGGGTCCCTTTTCCCGGAAATCACAAGGGACTATTCCTCCTGACCTTTTATCAACTCTGACTCCTTCAGAGACTTCACCCACGTCTTTCTTCGCAGACCTTCAGACTTCAATTCTTCCATAAAATCACATACACAACATATGAAATAAATACGTAACAAGAAGCAAATATGCAAAGGCATAAGGCTAACAGCACACAGAGAATAAACACATCCATGGAATTGGATCAAGGCTTTCCTGTTCTCCTCTTCCCAGGCTTGCCTCTGAGTCTTCAATCAAACCCGCACGTCACCTGCATGGTTCGAATAAACCAACACAACTCTGGATGATGAGAATAAGAGTTTACTATAGAGCCTCCTCAAAGCACTCTATGTGGAGGAATTCAATTGCACTCTATGTAGGAATCTCTCGGCTCAGACAGAGAAACAACTTAAACTTATTCTCACCTCTCTCCCAGATTTCTAATCTGCCATGAAATCACATATGCAGCATATACAATGAAAGCATAACAAGAAGCAAGTAAACAACAACATAATATCAACAATACATAGAGGATAATCACAACCATGAAATTGAATCAAAGCTTTCCTATTAATTCAATATCTGTACATGGGGATTCTTCACCAGTTCTCTGCTTTTCTCTTCTTGTTCTCAATGCTAATCCACTTCTAATGCTCTGGATGCTATTCTGAATGCTTTATCATAATACAAAGGAGGGTGTCTATATTCCGTTTTCCCTCTCGAAAGTAAAACCGTCTAATCTAGGCTTAATTAATTTATCTACTTGTATTAAATCTAATAAATGCCTCAGCTACCTAAGGATGAGAGCTTATCTGCTCAAGGTCCGTTACAATATACAAGTGCGCTTCATCACATCAATGCATTAATGTTTGGCGCACCCTATCAAGGTGTTTCAAAATTGGTGCTAGTGCTGCCCAACTGTTCTTTCCTTCTCCTCGCGCTGGCTCGCTTGATGAGGTGTGGGTACTCCTGCATCAGATGTTATCAAGGGGGTGAAATCGCAGCTATCCTCCAAATTTGACATGAAGGATATCAGTGCTGCAAACTTCATTATGGGAATGGAGATTAAAAGAGATCGTGAAAACATGAAACTCTGGTTGAATCAGAGAAAATGTGTTGAGACGATATTGTAGAGGTTTAATATGCATGGAAGTAAATCGATCAAGGTTCCTATTCCTATAGGTGTAAAGTTATCTGCAGATCAATGTCCCAAGACACAGGAAGAAGAAGAGGACATGTCCCATGTTTTGTATGCCAGTGCAGTTGGTAGTTTGATGTATGCAATGGTATGTAATAGATCAGACATTGCACATGCAGTGGGAGTTTTGAGTAGGTATATGTCAAAACCAGGGAAGGGGCATTGGACAACATTAAAGAGGGTATTTAGGTATCTTCGTGGCACTACGAGTTATGGATTGTGCTACCAAGGAAGACCAAGATTGGATAGAGTGGTGGACATACATGGATTTGTTGATGCAAACTGGGTTGGAGATACGGATCATAGAATATCTACAAGTGGGTATGTGTTTAACCTATTTGGAGGAGAAATCAGTTGGATGAGCAAAATACAGGTTGTAGTGGCACTCTCAACTACAGAAGTTGAATACATGGCACCAACTCATGCAAGCAAGGAAGAAGTATAGTTACAAAGATTGTGTTTAGGTATTGAGTTGGTACAATAAGAAGTGATATGATATTGTGACATTTAGAGTGCAATCTTCCTGGAAAAGAACCCAACTTATCATTCGAAGACAAAGCATATTGATGTTCAGTATCACCTTTTGAGAGACATGGTTGAGGAAAAGAAGGTGTTGCTGGAAAAGGTTGACACTTTGAATAATGTTGCAAATTCATTGACAAAGTCTGTGAGCACAGAAAAGTTCTCCTGGTGTAGATTAACAATGGGAATTGCTTCCCTGGATTGTTGACTATATAATCCCGTGGATCCCTGGATGCAAAGAAAACAACAAGTGGGAGAATGTTGGGCATGTGTTATATTCTTTGCATGTGTGTGTGTGGGCACATCAGATTCGACAACTACGACTGAAGATCCCTCTAGTAGTGCTCTTTGTGTCATGTTCTCCTAGCGCTTTCCTAGGGTGGTCCCAGGGGAGCAGGTATGCCCACCCCGGTTACAAGCAGTGCCCCAAAATTGTTTTTGGGGCAGTTTTTTCTATTTTTAGTGGTTTACTAAATTAATCTTGTATTAAGGGATTAGGGTTTTGGTATCTACGGAATACCTAAAACATTGTATATATTGTATGGTGAATGGTGAAATTCTGGATATGAATATAAGAAAGGTTTTCTCGGTTGAGGGTTTCCGGTATAAAATCTTTGTGTACTCTATGTATGAGCCATTGATTAAATTTTGTTTTGATTAAGAATATATATGCATTGCTTTACTTCACACGTTTAAAAATTACACTTCCTCAGATCATGAGTACCACGCATGCCCTCATGTGCTACTATTGCCAAATATGATGGAGTATATGTTGTTGTCATCAATGAAGAGTGTGCCAAACTGATATGGTAATAAAGATCCTCAATCTCCATTTCCTTTTCTTCAACAAACTTAAGAGCAAGGTATCTATCCATGAACAACTGCAAGTAAGAAAATTTCATCTGTTCTAATGCTTCTTTGATGATGCATATTTGAGAACTAGTGATCCCATCTGCAACTTCGTTTTGTCTCTCTTCCATCTAATATTTCCACATAAGATCTTCAAAAAATTTAAGAGTACCATCTTCCCTTGTCAACACCTATAAAATTGTCTCCTCCTTGACCAATGATTGGTCCTCTAAACCCTTTTGAGGTGCAATCACGTCCTCCTCCTCATCACCATCATAAATGAGATATGGTGTTGAATCCTCATCCTGTGTAGGTGCTATCATACTAGAACTACCTTCATAATAAGAATCATCCATAGTGAATGATGTTGGATATTTAACATCAGATGTTTGGAACATTTCTTCATAGCCATCATAAGATTTTGCATCCTCATCCTTTGTTGATTCATTAGAGGTATACCAATACAACACGCTAGTTTTATCAACCTCATTGGTTAGCTCTGATGATGTATCATAGTTTGTTGTTCAGTCATCTCTATGCACACATCCTCCTTATGTCTATATTTATGCTCCTCCAAAAGGTCAATCTGAGGTCCCCCTAAACCTTCCTCATAAAGTGAGGTCTTTGCTTCACCAACTTCTTCATATTTGAACCTCTTTTTATTCTTCTTCCCAAATAGAGGCTTCAACAACTTGGGATTCTCTAACAATGTTGAGAATTTTTTTTGATAGTTCTCTAGAAGTTTTTGGTAGTTTTGACATGATTGTAATAATTTTGTCATGATTTCTTGATTTGTCTCCATACCGATTTTTTTTCACTTGTAAACCCTGAAAAATTGTCCAAATTGAAATGATAATAACTTTACTACCCGAACTTCATTTTGGTCGATTTGTTTTTTGAAATTGGGTATTTTTTCGAGAGGAATTCATATGTCCATTGTTTTTCCCAAATTCTTCTAAAAAAGTTTCAGATATGATCTTGAAGTGTGCCACTCTCTTTTTTCCCTAGAAAAAATATGCAATTTGTTTTTCCCTTTTTTGGCCAAGGAAAGTGCTCTGATGGAATTATAGGATGGAAATATCACTAGCTCTGATACCACTGTAATATGTCCAATAAATCTAGGTAGGTATTTTATGAATTTCTATGCAATTATGTTATTTTTCCACAAATACTTTTCATTCATTCTACTAAAGGAATTTCGTTAAACATATTGCGAGCATCCTAGATACACTTGGAATAGAAGAGAATCATGGAATATTGTATTATGAATGGAGAGTGAATAAAAAAATCCAATGGTTTCTATGACAGTTGCAATACATCAACGAAAAACACATAATACAAGCCAAAACCCTTGAATCATGGCATGACCTCCTCAACAGATGAGATCAAACCCTCCAAGTGCCACATCCTCTCCAATAAAATCACTACATCCAAAAAATAAAAACAAATCCAATATAAAGCTCCAATGGATATCCTTGATGGATTCTCTTCCTTGTCTAGCTAGGGTGGATATTGCGCCACCGAAACTAAACCTGTAGTGGAAGATTTTTTCTCAAAACCCCAACGAAAAACGCTGGTTACAAGAGCACTCAATAAGATATCAAATCATAATGAAAAGGGGAGGATATACTTGTCCTTTTATCCTTTTTCCGTGCCTTCTATAATTTTCTCTTTTTTGGCCAAATCAAATGTAACTTCTAGAATTTCCCCTTTTTGACTAAATCAAATATAACCCTTATTTTCTCTCCAATTTTCACTTTAAGATTAAAATTCATTTTAATAATAGTTAAGTAACTTATTAATCTATTTTTTTTTTACTTCCCTAATGTCACTTTAGAAACATAACATATACTAACTAAGTGGTCCATTAAATGACCCCCCTTTTTACACCTTTTTCTCCACTAGAAAGCGAGGAAATTCCCTTCTACTACAAAGTAGGTGAACTTAAAATTGGGGACATGACATCCTAGATCATACAAGTCCGGTATTTGAATCATATTCTATGATACCATAATGTAACTTCCCCCATCCCAAGTGAGGTCCATTACGAGCGGAAAAATTGTAAAAACTTAAATTTCTACTAACTAGTTAATTACCTGTAGCTTCCAGCTACGAATTACAACCAAATTTAACTATTAACTGATACTAATAATTAGATGCATATACAACATGATAAAAAAAACACGAAACACATTTTAATAATTCGACACAGTAGCATATGAATACTTCTCAAATACACAGAGTTCATGCACATCAATTTTACTCATAAATATGAAACATAAATAGAAAAAAAATATCTTTTAATTATGTTATGAAACTAGATTCTTGGGATGGATGCTTCACCCAACCATAAACTTGTTTTTCCAAATTTAAACAAAAATTCACCCCCAACCTAGGGCTAGAAATCCAAAAAAGGAGGGTGGTCTCTCATTGTCGACTCACAACTTAGAAATCCCACAACCCACTGGTATTCTCCTACAACTATCATGATTTTCCACTAGCTCTCTTCTTGTCGACCTACTCTGCAAGATACCAGATATATAAAATATGCAGAACAGGAACGAAATGCTATAAATAACAGAATAACAGTATAATATCCAGCATAATCTTCACAATACACAGAAATGATATACGAAATAGCAACAGAAATAACACTTGAACAGAAATAGCACTTGAACAGAAATAGCACTTGATTCAGATAGCAATGTTCACAGGCCTCTTCGAGGGGGCAACCTCCAATCGAGCAACGCTCTGTTACAATAATATCCAAGCTAGGGTTCTCATACCTTCGACTCCTATTT
>ML789804.1:475034-532626 GCA_009831015.1 Picea engelmannii
GATCCTTCTAGAAGCGGAAGCTTCTATTAGGTCTTCTTACATCCGCCTAATTCTCTTTTATTGAAAGGTCTTATTAATATTGACCTTTATTACATCCGAATACATTAATCTACCCATGTGCGGGTTAGGACCTTAACATACTCAACTCAAGGAATGTACCCCTTCACTGATATCAGTCCCTTGGGCATCCCATTCATTTATTAGGGTCTCTCTGGCACATGTAACTAGGAATATCTCTATTGGGAACTCAAGGGAGCTCACTGCTAGGAAAACCACCAGAAAACTACCACAACACTTATTGTTATAGTGAAAATCAAATAGGAATTCACTCTTCATGCCTAAAAACCTAGCTCTTTAGTATTATGCTCCAAAACATCTCCATAAACACTATGGCATGCCTCATAATTCACCCTCCATAGTTTCTCTATCTCCAATCTCTCTTTCTTTCTCTCTACTTGTTATTCATGTCCATAAATTGATTGTCTCCAATTGTAGCTTCCCATACAAATTTATCTCCTTTGGATTTCTTGCTTGAATCACACAATTATTCAAGTTGATTGTATTCAATTCCCATGTTTCCAATAACTATGGGATGTGAATTATCACACCTACCCACTTACATGCATTAAATGATTGGATTTTGGGAACACTCAATCAGAAAGTAGATTTTAATACACAATGATAATACAATTTAGGAATATGGGTGAAATTAATAGGCATGGGTGTCCTCCTTGGACCCCTCTTGACATTCTCCTAGAACCTCCCCTCTTTTGTGGATTAATTCAACCCCCATCTTTGTCCATATCCCTTTAGTATTTGGCATCACATTTTATTATTAAAATTCAAAAATACATTTTTGCATATACATCGTTTGGTCGTAGCGACACATTGTATATAGATTAACCATTAATTAAATTGGGGATTATAGCAGGGATGTTACAATCATAATAGGCCCTCCAATTTTTAATATTTCATATTGATATCCCTCGATGTCCTTAGCTTTCTCGTTTCCAAGCCACTTAACCCCAAACTTTATGTCTTCTATAGAAAAAACATCATCTTCCATAGAAACTTTTGGAATTTTTTCCAAGACATTTCGAGATTTGTAAATATTTTTAAGGTAGGAATTCTAGTCTTTTAGGTGAATCATAACATTTTCTTTAGTTTTACGAGTCATAATTTGCCTCCAAAATTTCTTTGTATCTAGCATAGAAATGTGAAAACGATTCTCTTGATTTCTATTTATGTAGTGCCTTTTTTTCCTTTTAATTAGGGCTTTGTATCTATTAATCTTATCATATTTCAAAGACTCATTGCAGACATCCCTAATGGATTTTCTAGAAATTTTACACTCTTTATCATACCAAGGGTTGACAATTCTATTATTCTTTTTACACAACACTTCGATATATTTTTTTATGATAGAATATTTTATTCAATGTTTAAGTCCTTTAAAAAGAGATAAACTTTATTTTTGTCAAAAAACATATGTTTTTAGTTACGAGAGTTATCTTCAAGGGGGTTTTGTGCATGGTAAATTTTAAAGTTAGGGTTAAAGGTCCATGATTAGAGTCGGGCTCATGGTCATTTAAAACGTCAAAATTTACTATTTGGTTATAAATAGGGATATTCGATATCACATAGTCCACAACACTACTACCCAACCCATGGATAAAATTCACTTGGTTAGATTTCTTCCAGTCCATTAGAACATTGCAAATAATTATATCTTTAGAACTGCAAAGCTTGATTAGCTTAGTACCATATAAATTCTAGGTCAAGCCTTCCAAATTTCTCTTCTATCTATTAGCTAAAACAAGGTCCTCATCTAGCCACAAAAGGATTAGGTTTTGAATCATTTCTTAAGATAATAGCTTAATTATTTGTAGTTATAGAATTAAAGTATCCTAGTATTAGGATACTACCTTCATTTATCAAACTATAAATATCTTGTTCTAAGATTTTATAGGGACAATTTTTTTCTAGATTGTTTTTAGTATAAAAGGTAGAATTAATATGCATAAAATAACAAATTGTTATATACATATTCTTAACATTTATATATGAAATCTCCACCCAAATGAACTGATTGATATGGTCTTTTCTATGAAGACGAATGTGAGGAGAAATGTTTGTTCTTATGTAACAAGCTATGCCTCCAACCCCTCTCCGGGATCCTAATTTCTTGTTCCAAGTTGAACACAATATAAATCCATCAATGTTAGTGACCTTAGATTCCTCATGCTCTCAAGTTTCAACTAGAAATGCAATATCAATTTCACTTGGGATTCAACTTAGTAAAGGCCCTTTTTTCTAGGGAAATCCTCAAGAGTTCCAAGAAAGGATATGAACTGTCTCAAATTGCTATTTATTGTTATCATTTTGGTATCTATCAATAATAATATTTTTTTGATTCGTAATTATTTCCCATTTGCCTTCCTTTCTAGATTACTTTACCTTTTGAACCTCCTTCCTTAATTTATCTTGATCTTCTAGAATGAGGTCTTCATTTATAAATATTCTAGACCCCTCTAAGCTTGGTGTTTTACTAAGTATGTCATATATGTGTGAATTATATCTTATCATAACTCGAATTAACCTATCTTTATGTAGAATTATTTTGCCAAACCTTTTTGCTTCTATAAGGCCAATTGTTTCAATTTGTGATTTATTTTTTAATACCTCCTTGACTATTGCTAATATGTCATCATCTTTCTATTATTTTATAACAAAAATTACGAGGTTCAAGGTTATTTTATTAGGCCCATAGTCTAAGTTTATGATCTTATTCATTTCCTCTTTGATAGGTTTGATATCCAATTTGTGTTCCATGCTATTTATCCCCAAATTGTTAATTGGCTTGTCTTCAAAGTATTTAATCTTGTCCCTAAGATTGTTATTTTCTTCCACCTCTTCTTCCTTCCTTGATTGTTTTTTTTCTTGGTTATTTTTTTCTATTTCTTGTAATCTAGCCTCAATTTTATGTAGCTGAGTCTCAAACCATAATAGTCTGTCTCTTAATTATCTTCGAAGGATTGCTACTAATTCACTTTGAAGTTTGGCTTCTCTCTCTTCTATATGTTAGGAGTTTGGCTTCTCTCTCATATCTATATTAGGCCTTCCTCTATTATATTTAGGTATAAACAATGAATTACTCATAATGGAAAGAAAAATAAATAAATTCAGGGTAGGGCTTGAATAGTCAGCAACAAAGTTATTGTAGATCATATTGATGGAGACTAGATTCACCATAAACCTCTAGATTCACTCTAAACCTAGAGATAAATATTCACTAAGTATCACCCCAAAGATAATGTTAACCACCATAGAAATAATATTCATCACTCTAAACCTAGAGATAAAAATTCACTAAGTAGCACCCCAAAGATAATATTCATGGTAGAGATATATTCACTAATGTGTGGACCGTGTGTGTCTATATATGTAATATCATAAATCAAATTAACATAAGTCACTTTAACTTTAATTTATTTTATTATAATAATAAAATGCCCTTAAAAATTAATATAGATTAATTTTAACATTAATATTTTATAATAAATCATTTAAGGTTTTGTTTTTTAATCTTTAACTCTTAAATAAATTTAACATTATAAATTTAGAATTTCAATTTTATATAAAAATAAGATTAAATAATAAAAATCCATTTGATTTTTTAAATAAAATAAATTCAATTAAACATAAATAAATAAATTTATACTTTTAAAATTTAATTCAAGGACATTAAAAAAACTCTTAAAGGATGTCATCAAATAATTTAAATTGGTTCCATTTTTATTCTTGTTGTATGGTTGCAACAGTTTTGGGATTCCCTTTGTTGCTAAACTTTTTGGGTTTTTTTTTTTCAGGATGAAGTTTCCAACAATGGTCTTCATCATGGCCATCCTTTGAACAGTGTTTGCATGTAAATTTTTCTCCCTCTTTCTTAACAGAAGAAATATTTTTTCCATTTCCCTTGAACTTCCAGAAGACAACACCTGTGACACTTGTGACTAGGCAAACCCATCAGGGTACTGAACATGCTCATGGGCAATGGGGCATTCTGTTTGGGGAGTATATTTCTTAGATGTCAAAATTACCCCATCGGAGTACTGAACAGGCTTGTTGGCAATGGGTTCTGATTTTGATATGCCTAATCTATATTTGTTTGTATGAACGATATACTTGTGTAAATCATTAATAAGAAGCATGCAGGGTTGAACTAAAGTTTAAAGAAAATCTATTTATTTGCCATTTGAGAATAACCCTAAGTTGACCTTAAGACCCTATCATCCAATTCATACTATATCTAAGATGTACTATCTTAAGAGTGGGACCATGGTCTTAGAAGCCTAATATACTCAATTGTGAAATTTATCTTTATTACTTGAATAACTGTAAATATTTTCAAAGTGAAAAGGTTGATTGGTTTCCTATGGGGTTTTCATTTGTTGAGACTGCTAATACTCTTTTATCTTCCTTCCTAACGGAGAAGAACGAAATCCCTACTCTAATTTATACAGGGCTCTCTAAACATAAGTGTTGCTAATCTTTTGATGAATTTTGTTTAATCAAGGAAATATAAATATTTGCTATAGAATGGAAAAGTTGATTATAAATTTTTGTGGGTTATGATTGAATTATCTCAGTTAGTCATATAGGGGGAATATTCATAAGTGATCTTAAAAAATGTTCAAATATAAATTGTCAAAATGTGATAGTGGATTTACTTCATGTTATGATCAGTTTATTATACGATCTTATGATTTTCTCTCTGTGTGGTCAGGCTTAACAATCATGGACTTTGTGCCCACAATGCATTAGCATCTCTCAGATTTATGTTATTGGCAACTATCGGATTGGTATCAACAAAAGTTGGCAGCAATTGTTTTCTTATAGCCGCATGCCACTCAGTCTTAAGAATTTTGCATGAGGACATGCAAACTCTTGGGTTTGGGGGAGATCTCTAGATCCATTCTATATCATGAGAGTCTCTCTTCATCATCTCCAGCATATTTATTTCATCTCAGCCATATTTTTTTCTGGATCTAGCAGATCAGCTTCCGTTCTCTTCAGTTCTCATCATCTTTTGTCCAGCTCTTATCAGCTTCATTATCTTCAACAATTCTCTACTTTGCTCCACCTCATCTTCAAATTTCGGCGGTCCATAGATCTTTCATCTTGTTCTGGATGGTTTCCACTTCAACGTGCATCAAAATTCAAAGAATGGGTAACTTGAGGTAAAACATATATAAATCTCTTTAATTTACTAAGAATTTGGAAAACATGATGCATAACCACTATCTCTTATTCCACACTCCACTACCACTTAGAAAGTACCATTACAACTACTCACCCTGCGATAACCCATCCTTTGTGTGTCCTCCAATTTCATGATAATTTTGTTTCTCTGTTTTAAATCAAGCTATGACAGTATAATCAATTTCTAGAGTGTTGCTCCACAAGAGGCAACACCTACACAAAAATAACAAAGTCACATAAATATACAAGCGGAGTATCATAAGTTCTTCACCTTGTTTCCATGAGGACATGCAAATCCTTGGGTTTGGGAGTGTGTTGAGCTCCATTTTTTCCATACATTCATCATTATACCTTTTTCTCGCATTTCACCAATAATGTATGTGCAAATTCACCATAAACCTCCAATATCCATTGTCATTCGTGATGTGGTTAATACATAGTTTTTTCCATATTTTTAGTTATTAAAATACGATTATATCATGTTTTACTAATGACGGCTGATAAAGTGTGATTTGCATGATCAACATTCCCGTACCATTACTGTGGTTCAACATTCTGCACCAATATAGCTATTCCCATACCTGATATTGTAGCTTGTCATATTGGCGCACCTCTAGAAGGAAATAAAGAACATGAGTTTTGTCTAGAACAATGTTGGCATGTTGACATGTGTATCATAATTCACCCAGATCGCACATGTGAACCTCCATCTCAGGGGGAATGATTCTGCACAAATTAGCAAAAATCTCAAGTTGCTAACTTGCGCCTCGATTGTCGTGCAAATGGTATCAGATCCAAAACTTCTATGATATGGGTTTTGTTTAGAAGGTGGAAAATTGAGTAAGGCATAGGAATGTTTTCAAAATTAGAATTTTTTTGGAAGATATGGGTGGGGGCCTAACTCGAATCTACCTAGATTGGTGAAAAACCCAGAATTTGAGATTTTTTTCCAAAAATTGTGAAATTTGAAATCTGAGTTTGGGATTTGATTTTATATCTTCTCAATGGAAATGATGTATAAATATAAGCTTATAGAGCATGGTAATGGGAAAAAAATGATTTTTATTATCATTGTTTAAGCTGGTTATTGTAATAGAGTTGAGCATCCATTTGTAAGCAGATGATGGAGTTTATTTAATGAAGACTTGATTGTTGAAGATTTTAGCAAGATCTCAATTCTAATCTCATTTTGGCAGTGTTACTTAGACTGAGAAGGTCCCCTCAATCTGGTAACGATTTTCCCTTCTCTTCATTAGTTTAATTTATGTTTTTGTAATGACAACACTTGTGGCAAGGACTTGCTTCTATGAGGAGGATAGGATAGAGTGTATTACCCTTACTTTTGAGATTATAAATTATAAAATTATTTTGGATCTATTCTATTTTTCTCCACAATATAAATCTCATCTTTTTTAAAATCTTTTTATAAAATAGTTTTTATATACATATATAATTTATAATTAAATCTATTTTATGATAATTAAATGTTTATATTTATGGGAATTGTGAGTTCCAAATTGAATCACATTACAATTAACCTAAATCCATATTAGATAATAAAAAAATGTAAGTTTCAAGAGATTTCATGCTTCCAAAAGTTTAATAAATTTAGAATTGAATTAAATTTAAATTAAACATTATTTTAACAATACATTAAGAAATAGTCCTTGAGATGTAGGATAGTCGGTGACGGAGTGTGTTGTTAAGCCACTCTGTGTTGAAAAGTCACCAGTTTGAAACCTGCAGGGACAAAAAATCCAACCATGTTAAGGGTTGGTGTGGCTCAGGACGGGTGCGATCCCCTGGTGATTTTGACGGCTTAGATGCCTCTAAGTCATGATTTCTCAAGCCACAGGTTAATCCCGATGCCAACAGGTTTGGCCACATTAACAAGCAAAAAAAAAAAACCAATACATTAAGAAATAGTATAATTAGATTAATCTCAACCATCATCTTCAATATAATTAAAAATTGTAGTAGTCTAAACATTCTATGAAATGACTCTTTCTAGATGAGATTTTTCAGTGACATTTGTCTGAAATTTGATGAGAAATTTAGGTTTTTCAGTATGTTGAATCCATTTCAGCATCCACACATAAATTTTAAACAACAAAAAATATTGATTTTCTCCAAATTTATATTGTCTATTCCAATAAAAAAAATCATTTCATATAACAGTTACACCAAAAAAATTAATAAAACATAATATAAAAACTTATATATACCCTAAACATAAATATATACTTCAATAAAAATAGATCATAAACGTGATAAACAATGCTTAAAAACATCTCCATAAATATAAATAATAATTGATAATTAAAAAATAAAAAATAAAAATATAATTTATATTTAAAATAGTACGATATAAAACATCTTAAAAAATAATATTAAAAATTATAATTATGTTAATACTATTACTTAAACAAGTCAATGTCATATTGAATACAAATCAATAGTATCACCAATGAGATCAATAAGGTCAATAGTGTAATTGTTCTTATGACAAGTATGTAATTGTTCTTATGATAAGTGAATGAAATGATCATTTTTTACTTGGTAGTCAAATACTTATGGAAGGTTGGATTGCTCCTTTCAAACATGGTTGGGTCAGAGCATGGGGATTGTTTTTTTGAGTGGGAATGGTTTTTTTTGAACTGGAAGTATGAAAGTGGTTTGTTAATGGCGGAGGATGGGTACAGTTTACTATAGCACTTAACTGGTCTTTACTTTAGAATGTGGGTGTATTGTTTCGGGGTTCTGGATATTTGAGTTGTTCTACCAAGCCTACTTTCTTCTTCATTAAGAGAGATTGTTCTGTCATGGGTTTCAGATTTTTTAGCGATGTTCTAAAAAACCACACCTTCATTAACTATAACCTTGTCATTACCAGTCTAACGTCTTTCTCCTACTTTGCGAGTTTATATCTTTTATTACCTTTGAGTTAGTGGCTCTTTGGGCTTTGGGTCCATACTACTATTTATTACTTATCTAGAAAACTGGACTATTTGTTAGTCTTCCTATTGGTTAGAGTTGAGTCGTTTCCAGGTGGACGTTTATGGAAGCTTCCCTCCATAACGAGGTGGAAAGAAACGTCAGGGAACTTATGAGTGCTGATGAAAAGTACATCTGGGAACAAAAGGACATTTATGTCAAGGAAGGTAGCTTAGGGAATGAGTTTTTGGGTTCACCACCTAAAACTTATACGTCGTCTTTTACTACAGACCCTCTTGTCAAACTATTGAACAACCCTATGTCTAGTTCCCTGGTTGAACCATCTACAACTTTCCTTCCTATCCGTTAGAATTCTGGTTCACAACTCTTTAGAAATTCCTCGGTTGGCACTAAAGGGTTTCTTTCCTAGGAGGGACAAAGAAAATCCCATAAATTGGAGCATCCTTCTACAACTAGGCGAAAGGTGTTGAAAGATAACAAAAAGCTTAAACGAATGGTTATAGTCTTTGATGTGGGGTTAGAAGAAACATGTAGGATGGCCCTTTGTGGACTGGTGGGTATAATTTCTTATAGCCACCTCAGAAAGTAAACAATTGAGGTTTTGGGTTAAAAATCATTGGCGGTTGATTCTAGGTTATGAGCCAGAGACGTTATATCTTAGAAAGGGATGGATCAGGTTTATTTGCAGGTATTCAAAGGACACGAATGTATTATTGAACTCTCTTTGGGTATTTGGAGGAAGCAACTTAATTCTCAAACGTTGGCAGGTTTATTTTAACCCGACAACTGAGCATTTCCAACTCCGTCATCTACGAGTACTTCTTCCAGGCCTTCCTTTATATCTATGGAATGAAGGTGCCCTGCGGGCTATAGGCGATAATCTCTATAAATTCATGTCTTTTGAGTCTAAGTGCTTTACCGAACTTGAGCAAAAATTGGGAAGAATTCTCATGGACATGGATATCCACTGTGGGTTACCGAATTCAATTGATATAGAGTGGCAAAGTCATAGATTAGTTCATTTACTTGACTATCTAGGGATACCTTTTCGGTGCAATGCTTGCAGACAAATGGGTCACCTCTGTTGCAAATGTATTGGTAAGGAAGATGAGGAAGTTTCCAAAAATACTGAACTACAAAGAAACCCTCCCGAGTATATGGATGAAGCAGAGTCTTTTGGATGTGCGGATCATCATACTGGTGTCTCCACTTCACACTTGTGGGAGGGTCATTCGACACTAACGGGTAAGCTACAAATCCTTTGTCCATATTTATTTTCTTCTCTGAAACATTGGGACAAAGAGGCCTTAAATACTTCAAACTGGTTAACTTCCTCTACTTCTACCCTTCGACTCCCCGATAAGGTGTTGACCACTTCTGAACCTGTGCCACCAAGTTCCCTAAATTTTTAAGGTGTTGACGATCCTCTGCTTACTCCTTCTGTAAGTGTCCCTCCTAAGGTCTTGACTTCAGGGACCTTTCAATACTCGACCCTTTACTAGAACACTTCTCAGCCCCTCTCTCTTCCTCCGAAGAGACCTATATTAGATCCTTCGCCACCAACAGAACCACAAGCTTCCCCCCTGATAGAACTGGGTTTCAGGGAGGTTGAGGATGATGATTCCACCCTCAATGGTGTTATCGATTCCTTTATTCCTTACATCACTGACTCTACTGATACCTTGTTGGTACCTACTTACTTAGAGAAGACCATCCTTGATCCTCCCTCGGGAACAAGAACCTCAACTCACCCCAAGACTCCAAGTAAGGAGGGTAAGAATTATGCCTGGTCTCAAGGCATTGGAGTCGAATTGTCACCCATAAAGACGAGAAGTATACATAAAAGGATGGCGGGCTTCTATAATCAACATGTTAAATCTTTCCCTTCCTCCAGTGATAGTGGTGCTCTTAGAGCAATGAAAGCCCTGGTGCAGGCTAAGCAATGTTATTGTTTTCTCTGAATATTCAAGGGATTGGAGCTTCCCTCAAAACAACCTCGATACATAGGCTCCTGGATCAGACTCACCCTTACATTGTCTTTCTACAAGAGACTCTAGCTCATGAACAAAAGGCTAGATATTTTATGTATCACCTTTGTCCTTCTTGGGTTTCGAGTGCTGTAAATGTTGTCGGTAATTTAGGAGGTTTACTAGTGACTTGGGATCTGAATTTGTATGATTTATCTCCCTATCTTACAGTTAGAGGTATAATATTAACATGCAGGTGTGTTATCAATCAATAGAAGATCTCTCTACTAAATGTGTATGGTCTGTGTGTATATCAAAAGCGGTTTTGGAGATCGCTGGCCAAAAGAGGCATTTTATCTATCAAAAACCTGATTATTGTTGGCGACCTAAATATCAGCATCTCCTCGGATGAGAGCTGGGGTGGCTCATTCATTCCTAGACTGTCAGAGGATTACTATAGAAATTTATTCCTGTCAAAGAAGATGATCGATGTAAAGCCGATTAAAGTGGTTCTAACGTGGCGAAATTGTCGTACAGGTCATGAATCCATAACGAGACGTCTTGAAAGGTGCTTGGTTTCTGAAGGTTTGTTGGAGGCTTTGGGATTATCCCGTTCTTGGGTAGAATATCCTTTCGTTTCAGATCATTCTCCCATACTTTTATAGCTGGAAATTCCCCCTACTTTTAAGGCTTACCCTTTCAAACTTAATTCAAATTGGCTTCACGCTGATGATTATATGGCTTTGGTTCACAAAGTTTGGAAAGACCCTCATTTTCTCTCAGAAGGTCATAAACAGTGTAGAATGGTCTGTAAGTTAAAGGAACTTAAGTTACAAAAAAAATTATGGGTTAAGGAAGTTAAAGAGAGAGACAAGGCTCTCCTGGAGAAGATGGAATCTAAACTTAAAGATAATTTGGTGAATTCCTACGGGGATTCTACAATCCGAGAAAACGAACAAATCATTAGGGAGATGTAGATTAAAATGAATTAAATCTTGCGCGAGGAGGATGAGCGAGGAGGATGCAGGATTCCTCTATATTCATGTCACCTTGGAGGAATTGAAGGATGTACTTCTTCAATTCAAAAAAGAAAAGAGCATGGGCCCTGATGGATGGACAACATAGTTCTTTACTTTCTTTTTCAACATGGTAGGGGAAGACCTCGTTGAGATGGTTGAGGGCTCGAGAGTGAAAGGCAACTTAAGAGGATGATTGAATTCTACCTTTCTGGACCTTATTCCTAAGGAAAACAAGCATGTTTCCTTTGACGATTTCCAGGTGATCTCACTTTGCAACCTCTTTTATAAGGTGATCTCCAAAGTGATTTTTAATTAGATCAAGCCAACCCTGTCGATATTCCTATCTTCTGAACAACTGAGCTTCCTCCAGGGAAGAAGGATTCAATACACAATTGGAACGGCTCATGAAAGTCTACATAGTATATAAAAAAAAGAAATTAAAATCCTGGTGATGAAAATTGACTTGAGGAAAGCCTATGATTTCTTAGACTGGGAATACTTGAGACTAATTCTTATTACAGTGGGCTTTGGCATCCAGTTATCAAACTGGATCATGAGCTGTGTAACCACATCTACCTTCATTGTTCTGTTTAATGGAGAGGTGACAGATTTTTTCAAAAGTGGTAGGGGGCTTCATCAAGGTTGCCCACTATCACCATTATTGTTTATCCTAGATATGGAAGGGCTCAATCTCTTGATTAAAAATAACATTGTTGAAGGCACAATTACATGCATTAAAGTCTCCAAATTGATCAAGGTGGTTCATCTGGGCTGGAGAGAGCGGACTCGACGTCATTGTTATATGGAACCTAGAATTTGTAAGTCCTGTATATACAAGTGCAAAAATCTCATCTAGTAAGCTTGCTCACCAGCCCCATCGTTTAAGTGGGTGGTGGGGTTTTTTATTTGTGGATGACATCATTATTATGACAAAGGAAAATATCAATGAATGGAGGGTGATATCAAATATTCTTTAGAGTTTTTTTAATGCCACAGACTTAATGATTAATAATGAAAAAACTATAGTTCACTTCAAGGGATTAACATAAACAAATTTGAGTCCTCTAAAGGAGCTTCTTCCATACTCTTTCATTGAGCTGACAACAAGTTTCAAATATCTTGGTTACTACTTAAAGACCGGCCCCTCCAAGAATGAAAATTGGATATGGTTAGTGACTAATATGGAAAGGAAGATCGGGCTCTGGTGTAATAAGTGTCTCTCATTAGGTGGCTAGTTTATTTCAGTGAAAGCGGTGTTGGAAAGCCAGGGTGTATCCTCGATGTCCCTAGAGCTCATTCTGCGCTCGATTCTAAACAAAATTCGCAATATGATGTTTGATTTTATATGGAGTGGAAGCAAGTATAAACACCAGTTTCATCTTTGTAGATGGGACATATTATCCAGACCGAAGAAATGTGGTGGTTGGGGCCTCAGGAATCTCTCACTTTTTAAGTCAGCTTTATTGGTCAATACTCTATGGAGAGTTCTGATGCAGGATGGTATCTAACATAGAGTTCTAATAGATAAATATATTTATAACTCAATTGTGATGAACTAGTACAAACAGTCCTCCCATAGGCACCCCAGAGCATCTAGACTCTGGAATAGCCTCACTAGTATTATTCACTTGATTTTCCACTGGCAATGTTGGTGCTCAGGATTGGGTCATCTAATCTCTTTAGGTAGGGATTGGATTATTGGTATGGGAGGCCACTCTTTTCTCTTGGATTCCTTGATTTCTCATCTTATTGTTCTTAGGAAAACAATCCTAGCACAAGTTAAATCCCCCTGCAGTGTGGATTCTATTATAGATACTTGGCTTAGCAGTGAAACTTTGGGTTTAAGTGGTATTCTTGCTTCAAAATGGGATAGGTACCCTAGGGCGCTTCTTGGCATGGGAATTAATCTTCAGAATTCTGCAGACACCATTGTGTGGAGCGAGGGGGATTCATCTGGAAACCTGACTATTAAGAATGTGTATAATTCTCTCATTTCAACTTTGGAATATCCAACGGTATGTGGCTGGAAATCAAACCTATGGAAGTGAAATATACAATTAAAAATTAAATTGTTTATATGGTTGGATGTAAATAAAAAGGTTTTGACCTGGGACACACTTCAGAGAAAAGGATGGGAAGGTTTGGGGATATGCATCCCGTGCAAGACAGATTTAGAAGATATTGATCACTTTCTCATTCACTATCCCTTCACAAAGGCAGTCTGGGCTAGACTGCACACTCTCCACAATATTAATTTTTTTTGGAATGGCGCTACAGTCTCTAATTGTCTATCTATATGGACAAAGGAAAAATCTGCACCGATTAGTCTAGCAACACACATTTGTTGGCATATTTGGATCAAAAGAAATAAATCAATTTTTGAAGAAAAATATCCCTCCCATCTTACAGTGGCTCATAGGATGCGGGGTCCTTTATTTGGCGTCCTCCCTCACTTAAATATATACCAAAGAGGGTTTGGAATATTATGCTCAAACATGGTTTTTCTATTGCATATTTTGATGGTGCAGCTCTATCAAATGGAAAGTGTTGCGGTGTTGGAGGTACCATCAGAACTCTAGAAGCGGATGTTATTAGATGGCATATTAATTGTTGGGCTGGTACAAATACTAAGGTGGAACTCATGGGCACTTGGGCTACTCTTACTATAGCTTCCTTGTGGTCCATCCAAAAAATTCAGATTCTAGGAGACTCACAGGTAATTATTGATTGGTTAAATCTTAAAGGCAAGCTACAGGCGGCAGACCTTGAAGGATGGAAGAAAAAAACTAGAGAACTTGCAAATACCTTCAAGGATATCATCTTCCATCATATCTACATGAATTTCAACAAAGAGACTGGCATTTTATCCAAGCGGGTGCTCCGGGAACCAGAAGGTAGATTATATTTTTATCTATGGAGTAATGGGCCTCTCACCCATCTTGACATCTTTGAAGTATCTTAAAGGGTGATGAGCCTTTATTTTGGTTTCTGTGTTGTAGTGGAATTACTCCTTTTTCCTGAGTTAACATTCATGGTACTTTGTGTTTTATCTTCATGAGGCATCATAATACCTGCATAGTACTTGTTCTTACTATTTTGGGAACTTGTTGATTCTATTGGTCTATTACAAAGGACCGTATTTAACAATGTAAATGAAATTATATTTTAATATAATTTTCGAGAAATTTTTCTATTAGAAAAAAGTGAATAAAATGATGTCATTGAATTCATGTAACAAAATATGATGTAAAGTCTTATGTATCTTAATCATAAACATAAACATATATTTACTTAAATAAATAAAAATGTATAATTATTAAAAATTCAATACTTATATTTGTGAATATATCTCTAAATAATGTTCCTTTAAATTAAGATATTTTACATATAAATATGTTAATTCAAATTTATTCAATTTTATGTATTAATCAATTCACAAACTTTGTGTCTGGTTATTATATGTGATAGTACATTTATGTACCTTTAGATTGTTTCATAAAGATATTTTATATTTGTGAATATATCTCTAAATAATGTTCCTTTAGATTAAGATATTTTACATATAAATATGTTAATTCAAATTTATTCAATTTTATGTAATAATCAATTCGCAAACTTTGTGTCTGGTTATTATATGTGATAGTATATTTATGTACCTTTAGATTGTTTCATAAAGATATTTTACATATAAATATGTTAATTCAAATTTATTCGATTTTATATATTAATCAATTCTCAAACTTTGTGTCCGGTTATTATATGTGATAGTATATTTATGTAGTAAGCAACAACTTTAATTTTAGTGGTTAATAATTGTAATAGGTAGGTAGTGAGTGTTTTTTTAATTACTTTTGGAAAGTTAGTAAAGAATGTAATCATCTAATCTTGTAAAAAAATTGTTATTAGTTATTAAAATCAGTTTTGTCATAGTTATTCTATGAAATGGTTTTTCTAATCCAATTATATAATTTCTGAATGTAGAAATGGATTTAGTAAGCTAAACAACTCCTAGAACATTAGGATTATACAGAAATAATCACTCAAATCTACTAATTTAACAATTTCTCATAGAATTTGGGAAGAAAAAAGTCTCATTTCTTAGAACTTTTAACCTACCCCATTAAAATCAAAAGATACAAAAAATAAAAATTTATATCCATTTAAAATTCTCTAAAATATGTAAATTAAAAATTGGATAAAACTTTCATAAACATTATTTCACTATACCTAAATTTTAAATCATTAAAAACCCTCTTCATACTTGAAATTTGTATAAATTTGTATAATATCATTATCATAATAATATATATATATATATATATATATATATATATATATATATATATATATATATAAAATAAAATTTATTTATTACTATATGGGCTTGGTCTGAAAAGACTAACCCCATCCTTTCAACTTCTAATACCCCACTATTGATGTTAAAAATATATATCACAGGTGCAATGTGCATCTTATATCGTGTGTATCTATTTTATTGTTGGAGTAATTAATTTCTACTTATCTTATGTATTTAAAGTGAGATATTCTTCATCATATTGTTAAGATTATGGTTTGTTAATTGTAATGTAGAGATTTCTACTTTAATGATTTATAAGTTTGTTGAATTTAGAAAAGATTATATCTCCTATTTATAAGAGATTGAGCCATTCTCAAATAGATTATATACCTAAGATAACCAAAACCAAAATTAATTAATTTAATAAATAAAATACAAGAATATTTTTTATATACTCAATATTTTTCTAAGTTTTATAACATCAATCATATTACATTCTTGAATTGCATTGTGCTCTTTAGCATTTCATTTGATTTGAGTAGTTTGAAAGAGAATTAAAAATCTTTTGTAAACTATGGATAATAGGTGAGAGTCTTACGTACTTCTGATATTTTTTTATTAGAATATTAAAGTGATATGTTGTTTGTTCGGAACGTTATCAATGTTTTGGACAAACCTAAAGCCTCTCGAAAGACGTTTTAAATTAAGGTGCATAAGACTCTTCCCAATAACATTAGTTGAAGACATAATCAATGTGATACCATGCAAAATCTGGCTTTCATTTCTCAAACCCACTTGTGATAGGTAGTGAACGAAGCTATATGAACCACTATAACTCTTGATCATTTATTGTTATAAGTTTTTTTTAGTAATTTATAATTTATATTATTTTTTATTGTTTAAATTGTATTTTTGAACGTATAAATAAAAAGTGGTTAAAAAACATTTAAAAAGTAGAACGTTTAGATTACTGCTATTTATCTATATATAATTGTGGAGGAAATTTATCATAATTTGGTTGTCAATTAGTAGTAGAGACAATTATTATTGGTTATTATTGACAAATGCTGGTTGACTCATCATCTTTATTCTAAAAAACCATGCCACTTAGAATAACTCATTAACCAAAAGCCTTTAGTCTTGAACAGTTAATCTATTTCCTTGGGTGTGAAGAAAACTATTTTTGAATATGAACAATATCCAACCTGCTAAACAGCATTGAATGCCGATCTAAATTACTTTCAAATCCAATGACCAGTAATCTACCTGCCACAGCATTGAATGCCGATCTAAATTACTTTCAAATCCAATGACCAGTAATCTACCTGCCACAGCATTCAATGCTGCTGTCAGGCTGGATACTAGCTGCCAAGAACAACAATCTTAACTAATATATACATATAAAATAAAAAAAGCCATTTTGATAGTATTTTCTGCACTTTAAACATAATTTTTTCTTAAGTACATTCCGTTCATGCACCGGTGTTGTACCTGTCAGACATATCTAATCATATGTAGCAGCATCATGCTGAGTTGAATCAGGCCGCAGTTGTCAGATCGGTATAGTGTACTGAATATGGTACCCATTCACATCGTTCTAAGACAGTGAAGAGCCTTCTAGATCGTCTATTAATTCATAATTTCGAACAAACCATCTACAAGTGGAGTCTTGTTACTGCAATTCAGTAATTTCTAGGTAGTATTGCTACTTGTATAACTCGGCATATATTACCCACATTGTATTGCTAAGTAATAAATAATGTTAAGGAGCTTTAAACCATATAAACCATCCTAGTGCTTTTGGTGTCGGGTGGGTTCAGCGAAACTCCTAAAAATGAAAACTAAAAACAAAAGCTAATCATTTGAGTTATGAAAACAATGGGCAGAAACAAAAAAAAAAACATAACGCTGTTCTTGGGTATTTTGACATTCAGATAGTGTTAAAAAATTAAAATTTGCTCACCCCCGGTTGTCATTAGTGTTTAAATATATTTAAATAGTTTATCAATTAAAACCAGTGCTTTATACAATGCTTTTTACCATTCAATATAAGGAAATGTGTAATTCCTATCCACGCAAATTGTCAAAGCAAATAGAAAGAAAACAAAAACAAATAGTAAGCCAATTATCCAAAAGTCCATTGATATCTAGAAGAGCCATTGAAAATGTGTCTTTCTCACTTCGTTGTTGTTTTCCTGATCGCGATGGCGTTAACAGGGAAATGTTATGACATTCTTTCCATTGTGTGTGGAAGTTGTGTACTTTATGGGACCCTTATTGAAGTGGCCCGTGAAGGGCAACTACATGGTGGCTTCATAAAAACAAACTAACTCGTGACAACAATTTCTTGATTGGTGGCATATAACATTGTTTTGATTGCATTTTCATAAGTTATATCATAATACAAATTTATCTTTGTGTGTAGAAGTGAGACACAATGATATAGGTGGATATCAGTGGCTACCCACCTATTCCACTGGTTCAAAGAATAATTTTTGTTTTGGTAGTGTTTTTACAGTTTTTCGGGTCCCAAACTTTTGGGGCTGTTTCGAGGCCCTAAATATAATCACAATCAGGAACCTGTACCAAATTTCCCGAATTGATGACTTTCTTGAGCAGCTCAAGGGAGCTAAGTTTTTCAGTAAGATTGACGTGAAGTCTGGCTGCCACCATGTCCCAATAAAATATATTGATGTATGAAAGACTGCTTTCAAGTCCAAAGAAAGTCTTTTCGAATGGCTAGTCATGCCCTTTGGTTTGACAAATGCTCCAACAAATTTCATGAGATTGATGGACAATATATTGCGGCCTTTCACCAATTCTTTTGTCATGGTATATCTGGATGATATCCTCATCTTCATCAAGAATTGGGCAGAACATTTGCAGTATATTTAGTAGGTCCTTGACACTCTGCGAAAACACAAGCTATATGCTAACTTGGAAAAATGTTCTTTCGGCATGCACATGGTCCAATACTTAGTCTACATTGTTGATGAGCATGGTTTGCATGTGGATCCAACCAAGATCCAAGTCATTTATCACTGACCAAACCCGACCACACTAACCAAGCTTCGAAGTTTCTTAGAACTTTCCAACATCTATCGTAGGTTCGTGTTGGGATTCTCCCATATTGTATGAGCCCTCAACCAAGTGACCAAGGGTGGTTGCAAGGTAAAGTTTGTGTGGGGGAAGTCAAAACAACACGCATTCAATGATCTAAAAAATCGTTCGTTCTCATCTCCGATACTCTCCTTACCCGATCTGCAACAACCTTTTGAGATTGAGACTTATGCCTCAGACTATGTCATGGGCGTAGTTCTCACTCAACACAATGATCCAATGACATATCATAGTGAGACACTATCAAATGTTGTCTGTAAGTACCCCACCTATGACAAAGAAATGTATTCTATTGTACAATCTTACCGACAATGGAAGCACTACATTCTCAGGAATGAAACAATCATCCACATTGATACAAGCCTCTATAGTTTATGAAGACTCAAGGAAAATTGTAGAACGACGACCATCGAAAGTGGTCCACATACTTGCAACAGTTTCATCTCAACAACAAATATAAGAAATGGAGCACCAATTGTTTCATTGACTATCTCATTCGACCTCCCATTGCGGCCTTAACCACGGTGCTCCACTCCTGTGGCCATGAGGCATTCAAGTGGCCCCAACTCTATAAGAGAAATCTTGACCACTTACCAGATGTTGGGCATAGGCGTGAATGTCACTGAATTTCATGTTCAAGATGGACTTTTATATCATCTAGGCCACCTCTGTGTTCATTCAAGCGAGTGGGCAAAGCTAATTTGGGAAGCTCGTTATAGTCAGAGGGTAGGAAATTTTGGCATGGAAAAGATCGTGGSAGTACTACAAAATAATTTCTATTGGTCGAAATTACGCCAAGATGTTAACAAGTATATAAGGTCCTCCACTACCTGCGCCATTGCCAAACCAACCACTAAGAAGAAAGGCATATACACCCCTCTTCCTACTCCCGATGGGCCATGGGTATCCATTTTGATGGACAACATGTCGAGATTTCCTTCAACCAAGGAGGGAAATGATTGTTTTTTTGTTTTGGTTGATTGTTTTATAATATGGCCATCCTAACAACATGCAAGAAGAACATCACAGTGGGGGCCATTGGAAAGCTCTTATTCGAAGGGGTGTGAGTACACTCAGAGATACCATAGATTATCATATCAGATCGGGAAAATAGGTTCCTAAGAACATTCTGGTCCAGCCTCTGGTCACTGTTGGATACCAAGCTCACCAAATCTAGTTCCTTCCACCCCCAAACGGATGGCCAAATAAAATTCGTCAATAGAATGATCGTGCATATCTTGCACATGTACAACTCCAAACATCTTCGCACATGGGATGAGAGTCTCCCATATGTTCAACACGGCTACAACATAGCCCTTCATAGCTCAACTGACCATAGTCCCTTTCAAGTGGGGTTGGGATTTCAACCATTGGGTCCCATTGATGTCACGTTGTTCTTTGCATCCACACATGAAGAATCATCCCACGCTCAATATGAGGCCAACAAATCCACCAAATTTATTGAATGGATTCATCACATCAAAAGCTATAAAATAAATTAGACTATGAAAAACTAGAGGCTGAAATTGTTTTTTTTAAAAGAGAACTTGAGAAAGGAAACAACCAATCAATATTTGAAAATAGTTCAAGAATCTTGGATGATATTCTTAAGAGTCAAAGATCATCAAGCAATAAGTCAAGACTGACTTATGATCAAAATAAGTCTAACAAATGATCTAACTCTACATCTTAGGAAACTAGCCAAAATCCAAAAAGTTATGTAGTTGCCCTTCAGAGCTCTTTCAAAAAGAAAGAAAGAAAAATAAAGACTAATTCTAATCGACAAAACTTTTTCTCTCCCTTCAAAATAAAATGAATATATAAGGAACACAACTACAAAAAGAACTCTCCCAAAAAGGTATCAACATCTCTTTCTTGGATATTGTTTCTCTTACAATAATTTTAGGCATAAAGCATTTCATTGTAGAGCTTATGGAAAGAATGATCATCAGAATGTTCTAATATATGGTTATAATAACAATAAGAATAAGAATAATCAAGAGAATAGAAACCATAGTTCATTCTCTCCATTACAAGAATATAATGTTGAATTCTACAATGCAACAATTATGGTCACAAAGCTAGTGATTGTAGACTACCAAAGCATCCAATAAAGACTTCGAACATTCAAGAAGAAAAGCATAATAATAAATGGAAAGAAAAACAAATGGAAGAAAATGAAACATAATGTAAAGTATCCTTTTGTGCTAAATATAAAAGGAGTCAATGGTACGTTGGCAATGAATGTTCAAAACATATGATAGGAGATCAAGACAAATTCTTCAATCTAAAAAGGAAAGAAAAATGAAGAGTTACATTTGGAGATAATGTCTCTACCAATATACTTGGAAATGGTACAGTCAGTCTAGGAAATGACAGAGCTAAAGAATAAAATGTGCTATTAGTTGAAAATATGAATTCTAATCTCCTCATTGTGAGCCAAACATGTGATCAAGGACACATACTCATATTTGACACTAAAAAATGTGAAATTATAAAAGAAGGATTAGCAAAATTAGTGGTTGTTGCACCCATGACACCAAGGGATGTATATATCTTAAATATAGAAGAAGAAGAAAATTGTTGCATGAGACAAATAGACGAAAGTTGTCTATGGCATAGAAGAATGGGACATATAGGTTTTGACAATTTGATAAAAGTTAATAAAAAGGAAGTTGTGAAAGTTATGCCAAAGATTATTACACCTTCAAACCTTGTTTGTAGGCACTGCCAAAATGGAAAGAAGACAAGAGTAAGATTCAAGGAAAAATAATTTTGTAAATCAAAACCATTAGAACTTGTGTTGGAATACTGAGAGGGGGGGTGAATCAGTATGAGAAATTTTATTACTTTTAACCACAATATATATCTTCTTCAACTAAAACAACAATGTTCAACAACTTATTATCAATATATCATCTATGATTGCATTCAATAAATCATAAGCACATAATCATAAGTAGCATCACATCAACACATCACATCAAGTACACAATACACGAATATTTTACATGGAAACTCAATGCGGGAGAAAACCACATAATACTTTTCTTATATGTCAGAAGAAATACATTCATAGGAAGCACCAACTTTCCAATTTTCTAGATGCAACTAGAAGGAGGCTATAACCCCCTATTTATAGCCTCCAACCTAAAGGAAGCTACAACTTCTTGAATTCTCTGGCTTCAACCAAAATGAGGCTACAACCCCTTGGGCTCTTCGGATCTAACCGAAAGGTAGCTACAACCACCTAGTTCATAGGATCCAACCTGAAGGAAGCTCCACCTCCTTGATTCTTTGACACCAATAGGAAGGAAGCTACAATCCCCTTTCCTTGCCCCATCGTGTCACCCTGAAATATAAGTGTAAACCAACTGTCATTACCACAATCACTACCACTGTCATTGTCACTGTCACTATCACGGTCACTGTCACTGCCACTGTCACATCAACCTATAACCTATCAACCTGTCAATTTATCCAACCCATGACTGATCAACATGTCCAATCTATCACTGTCATCGATAATCAACCAAATCATCACATGGCTAATGTACCAAGGAAACATCTCAACTAGATGTCCAATATCACCAACACATGCCTCTACCAAGCATGTAGTAAGATCACCAACATACCATCACAATATATGTGTCTCAACCATGTACGAAAGCATGTACCAAACCATCAAACTGTACCATACCAAACATCAAATGTGTACCACAACCTGTACCACACCAAGTGCATAAACCATGTGCCGACACCTAGACAAAACCATGCATCAACCATGCACCAACACCTGTACCAAACTGTGCATCAACCATGTACCATATACCATGTACCATGAAATGTGCCTCAACGATATACCATGTCATATACCAAATACCATAAGATATCATCATTGAAATGCCTTAACCATATGCCAAGAATATGTGCCAAATGTGTACCAAGAATGTATATAGATCACCAAAAAGTGCCTCATACATATACAAAAAATGTATCTCAAACAATGTGCCCAATATCCAAGATGTTCCTCAAACCATCTGCCATACCATATCACTCATGATATGTATCAATCATGCCATACACCATAACATCATCAACATGTAACCCTAAAAACATGCATATAAACATACTTGTAACCCTACAACAAACCTGGTGTATGTGATCATATACTGTCACACCTTCCTCAACTTCAGCATCAAGAGAATATCATCTTCATCAAACTTTACCTTAGTCTCATGGGATTATTTTTTGGATTAGTCACAAACCCTAACTTTCAACAAGAATAAATCCATACCTATAATGAATAAAGGTCTGAACATTGTACCTAATATTAGTCAATATATTCTCTACAATTATTCTAATTTTCACTTCTTGGAATGTCCCATAAAAGGAGTTATAGAAAAAATGGCATACCTTGCTAAATTCTAGCTTATTCTAGAGAGAAAAATTGTAGAGCATGCCAAGCACGGAATATTTGGTATCTAGATCTGAAAATATCACAAAACATACTATGGAATGTACCCAATCAAATGAATTTTTTCTCATAGAATTTTGATCCTATATGAAGAAGTTATGATTGTTGTACCCAAAACACCTATTTAAAACTAGTTTGAAGACTAGTCAAATGCCCTATATTCCACAGAGTGTATCTCCAAAAGTAAAACGACCCAGGAGCATAAATTTTTTCCATGGATACCTTGATATCTTTTATTAACAACCGCCAATTCTTGATAGCTAAATCATTCTATAAAAACATTTATAGTTAAAATGGTAAGATTACCTGTAAATAACATACCTTAGAACACATCATCAAAAGACTTCATCCTCCCTTGGATTTCTAGCCTTCTTTACTTCATATTCCCTCTGAAATTCACCTCAGATCTTTTTGGTTACCTTGTTCACTTATATATATTCAATATAATCAATAATTTCTAATGGGAGTCTCTTGATATCTTATTTATACTTCCCAAGTACCTTCCTTTAGGGGTTATCTTGTAACTTTTTTACCCATCATTCTTGTTGCAACTACTTGACCCATAATTAGTCAAATCATAATTTCTTGTTGCAACTAATTTATTTTTGATTACTTTTTTGTTGTCTTCCTTTAGGGGATAACTTGTATTTGTTTTACCCATCTTCCTTGTTTTAAGGCTAACCCACATTATTGTTGCAACTACTTTACCCATAATTAGTCAACTCATAATTTCTTGTTGCAACTAATTTATTTTTAATTAATTTTGTGTTGCAACAACTTTACCCTTAATTAACTTCTTGTGGTAACCACATTGACTAACAAATTCTTATTGAAGTTCTAGGGGATTTTGGAATATTTGACTTCTTGTTGACCATCTAGGGGTTTCCAAATTATTCTTGAGGGTCCTCCAATCTTCAAAAATCCATATCTCCTCAATCGTGAGGAATCACATGGTGTACGACACATCTTTGGAAATTGTATGACACATAGTATCCATCTATGATATTCTTACCTATATTTACATTTTCCTTCATGTAGTTATTCCTTAATCAACTTCGGGTCCCATATTCACACCTCCGGGGATACATGTAGACTATATCAAATGTACTCAACTAACTCACCATCAATATGGACCATACAGATGTAAATCGACTGTCCAACATATCTAGACCTCTCTAAGGGTTGACATCAATGATAACCAACTTTCCAACAATCTACCCCTTTAGCATTGATGTCAACACCAACATTCATGGAAACACTGATGCTCCAATGCTCATGATCCCCTTGTGGCCATTGATCCTCATCAATATTTCTCACTCTCCCCCTTTGACATCAATAGAAAAGGATATCTCTCATTGGGGCTTCTCCCCCTATCGTCATGCACCTGTACTTTCTCTTCGTTACCATACCTTTTTTTTTTTTTCCTTCTTTGACAAAAGATAACTCCCCTTGTGTTATAGCCCTAAAATGCCCTACTTATGCATACATGGCATTGGAATTTATACATGGCATTGGCCTTTCTACTTGCACAATTTGCCCAACCACTACTAAGGAACTCTATTTTAAAAACCATTTTTTGGAGCATGTGCGTGCCTTGCTGCACTACTGCTCGCATACATACTCTTTCTGCATGCTAGACAACCCACGTACATATGCTAGCTGCATACTAAAGAGCCTGCATATACCTTCAAAAGTTGAAAAAATTTAAAAGTTGCAAGGAATTTGGTGGATTTTATGGGCTATAGTCGGTTTCCCAACCATTTCACCTTATAGCCCATTCCCAAACCGAATAACTATCATTTTTTCATATAAAAGGAGGTCCTTGAGTCTCATTTCAACAGAAAGAATTAGAACGATGAAACCCTACCCAAATTCCTTATCCCTCCTTACCCAAGTATTTGCAGCCATTTTTATTTCTTGCCCCAACATTCCCTCTCTAGCCTTTTCCTCCCATACAATCCCTTCCCTTCCCTTGGAGTGATCAACAAATTGTGAGAGAAAGAATTTGGAAGGTGCAATTGGAGAAATGCTAAGAGGAGCCTGGACCAGGTTCGCAGAGCACCGGCCTATGAAGGTTGTAATTTCCAATATTTGAATATTGAATAAAATAATCTTTTTCCCTGTCCCAAATGATATATTTATGTATTTTATTTGGTTTATGCATAATGATTTATATCTAACCTTAATTGATGAATATAAATAAAATGTTTGTAGCCTTGTTTTCCTAAGCGTTGATGCAAGTGATCTTTGGGAGAAGACCAACATCCAATGAAGCTTTAAAGAAGGGGGTGTTCTACATCAAATGTTGGACTAAAGGTACTTCTTTTGATCCACTTTCCTATTTCTTTTTGTTCATCTTTTCTGGAATGTTTGGGGTAGTTTAGGAATTAGATTGATTTTTAAGGGAGACATTTCTTTCTCTATACTTAGAACCCTGATATAGTTATGGGGGGGTTTTCCCGCTAGCATAATTGGAAACTCTACTAGGAAGTCTCTCTACGGTTTTAGAGGGATGTTTTTGGGTTTTAATTGCCTTCTTGATTTCCTTTTGAGTTTCAGTCAAGTTCACTGAGTCTTTTAAGGGTCTCTAGTCACCTACAAGGTGCCTACTAGATTTCCCTGCCCAGTCAGTCTGCCTAGTCTTTTTCTTTTTTGAAAAGTCTCAAAAGTGAATGCACTCTACTTTGGCTCAGCCCGCGTACATACACCTCTTGCATAGTAGACAACGTATGTACATACGCAGGTTGCTGGTGCAAAAACCCGCATCTGCATGTATTGAAAGTGTTTTTTAACTAAGAGAGGTTTGTCTCTTTCTTGATAGAAGTTTAGGCTTCTCAGGTCTTTCTTGAACCTTCCAAAGTCTCTGTTTTTGGCCTTAGTTTGGGTTAAAGATTTGTTGTCAACTTGTGTCTTAGTTTTATTTTGTTTTTCCTAGAGGTTTAGAGTGAACTATCAATTTATAGATCATCCTTTGGTTTCTTGTTTGAATCCCTACGTTTACACAATTAGATTAGGGTCTTTGTCAATCTTGGTTTATGTTTTCTCTTTTTCCTATTTCTTTATTTGAAAAAAAAACAAAAAAAAAAACAGAAAGAAATTCTCTTGTCTTTGTGGGTTTCCTAACTTTTTAAGCTTATTTTTAGCTTGAATTTTTAAGAAAAATGAATTGCATTTAAAATGAAAATTCCCCCTCATGGTCAGGCGTGCATGAATCGTGCATTCATCAATTTTGTTTAGCATCTTTTGTTAGTTCTGATTTGATTGGAAGAAAATATTAAAAACAAAACCTAGTGGTTTAGGTCTCTTTCTTTCTTTGCATTTACTTTGCATTGTTATTTGAAAAAGAAAAAGAAATTATCATAGTGTTGTGTTTTCTTCTCATCTTGAGAGTATTTCAAAAGAAAAATAATAAATAAAATCCTTCATTTCCAGTGTTCTTATAAGTTTCATTTTTTACAAGAATCTGAAACAAAATGAGTTGCACATTCATATCCTGTTAGTAAATCAAGCCTTAAAATTAACGCTTAACTTAAAATATATTAGACTTTCTGTTTGTAGGGTTCATCGACTATTTTATGTTTTTAGGGCCTTGAAATAGGTGTGAAGAGGAAACTGTTCAAGGCCATTTAAAACAAACATTGGAGTCTGAGATAGGGAGTGTCTAAAGTTCATCATCGTAAGAGTTAGCTGGGACCCCCCTCTAACACAAGGGCTAAACATGAGGTCGCGTGAGGAAAGGTAGAGGAGATAACCCCTCCAAAGTTGGACCAAACATGGTGGGGATTGTATATTGAGTGTATTTCTCGGGAACAATACTGATCGCATTTTCCTATGGAGCTTCGTGGACCTCGAATTCTTTTGAGATCCTTAGTTGTCTTATGGACCAATTGCGTTCGGCACCCTTGAAGTGATTCAGACTTGTTATCCTTCTCATTATGACCTGCCCAACTTTCGAGTGTACCCTCCTGGTGACTAACTGCGATATGGAAACTTAGTTACCTATATTTTACGAACTTACACAGGTGACTAAGGGGGTATACCATAGTACCTAGGGTGGATGTTGAATCACGCTTTGCAGAGTATACCCAGAGGGTGCTTCCATGTTCGAGTTGCACTTACACCAGTTAGTTGTTGTAGTGTTGATTGGTGTAGTTGTCCTTCCTAGTAGTTAGTTGTCTACATGATTTTCCTTTAGGAACCTTTAGTGTGTGCTTTGTGCTCCCTAGTTTTCCATAATGAGTTAGTCAATCATTAATTTGGGTTTGTGACTTAAGGTGGTAGACTGGCCACTCTGCTGGTCGTGAGGACTTTTCAGTCTTTCGCTTAGAAACGTGGAGACACCTATTTATAGGTGTTGTTTTTATACCACTGGTTCGATAGAGTCAGTGTGTGAGACTTTTCCAGACTTGAACAATCCCGCAAGGAAAGAACCTGTGCATAATATCTTCATGGAAAAATTTCCTAACGATACCAAACAAGCAACCCCTTTGCAAGGGGATACTTGTGCTTCTCCTTTCTTAGGAAACATTTGTGTCCCTTTGATGGCCACTTTGTACATTCCTGGGTTGAATGTGGGACTAATGGTGATCTGAACCTAGGGGCGATAAGTTTCCAATAATTGGTTGTTTCTATCACTCCTTCAAAAGGGTCAGCTATAGATCATTTTACTTGAGTGATGTGCAATTAAAGGTAAAGTTGAAGTCTTATGCGCTTGAATTCAAACTGAATGAAACCTCTTTAGTTTCCTTATGTGAAATATTTCATGCTTGCATTTAACATCCTATATGCAAAAATTCATGGAAAAAACAACATAAGAACATAATACACATAATGGATATGACACTTCCCTAATAATAGAGTTCACCTGATGTGGGCTACCTCTCTGAGTCATGCTCCAAAGCCTGACCGCTTTATTCTCCTTGTTGTAATGATGTCTCTCCTTTACAAGTTATAAGGCTGAAGTCCCTTTTCGATGACGAAAACAAGAGATCAGAATGTGATCAGGAATGTATACAGCTTCAAAAGTTCTCATACTCATGAGGCATCCATGATCATCTGACATGGACATCATTCCCACATACTCAATACATCTATTAAAAAAAGAGGAAGAATAAAATATGATCCCCATCAACATGGAGCCATCAAATGCCTTAGATTTGCTGCTCAAATTCTAGCATAAATATGCATCCCATACAAAGATCCCAAAACCATGAGATTCAGAACTGCTTCATTGACCACTTATCATGCAAGTGCCACAATTTCTCTATCACATGTAATTGATTGATTTGATCTGAAAGAAGAGAAGGAAAGAATAGATAGAAGGAACAAGATGATCTTGTTGCCTTGCTGCAGCCTCCTATGCTCTGTCATACCTATAACACGCATGCTATGCTACAACATAATGAAAAGAATGCTTACATTGGCTTCTCCAAAGCTTAGCTTGTTGATATGAAGCTCTACTGAAGAAACATACCTCATGATTGGATTCGTGTCGTCGAATTACCTAAAAACTTTTGTCAAATCGTCTCAATCCGAGTCAGACACTTTCAGGGCCAAGAGACACCTCTGCCTCGGTTACCATGCCATTGCCTCTATAATAAATGACTCATTCTGGAGTTAATCTATATAATCTTTGCTCAAATCATAAAAATAACACCACCACTGCGTTTGTGGCATCATTTTACCTAAAAATGTCTGTCTCCACACCTCGATCCGAGTTAGACACTTTTTGTCCCAAGAGGCACCCTTGCCTCGATTTGTGTGCCACTACTCCTGCAATAAATGATTGGATTGTCTTGAATTACATGCCAAAATATCAAAAATTGTGCCCAATTTTGTACCATACGGACACACTTGGTCTTGCCCTTCTTTGTCCTGAACTCTGACGAAGGCCTCCTTATATACTATTCCCGAGTAGTTAAGCAATAAGTGAAGGCATTGGTGGAGTGGTTAGAAGACCTATTTTAAGTCAATAGTTTGGTGGAGGTCCCTGGATTGAATCCCATGGACTCCTCTTTAACACATGTCTTTACAACTAAATTTTTTTTACGCCCAACTAAAGTTGGCTGGTGGCTGCTATAATGGCACAATGCTGCGAAAAATGGCGGAACGTTACCTATTTCTGGCGAACATTCTGGAGACGGTTAGTTTGGCGGTTGGTGGAGTATTCCACCAAATCTGGTGGAACCTTCACCAGATTTGGCGGCATATGTATTATGTATATATTTTTTAATTTTTGGTCACGAGGTGTCATTGTGCATTTCAGGGTTGCCACGTGGCACCTCCCTATTGGGCCACGTGGCATCTTATGATTGGACCACATGTTCATGTTGATGTCACCTTAGGACACGTGGAACCTTTTGGGTGGTTCCATGTATCATCACTTGGGGGTGCCACGTGGCACAATTTTACTGGTCCACGTGGTGCCCTAAAAGCCCAAATCTGAGTGACATGTGGCAGCCTTTGGTGTTGCCACGTGGAATGCTAACGTCATGTTGATGTCATCATGGCATGTGTCAGCCTATGTTATTTCCACATAGGTTGTACGGATCCTGATGTCATCTGTACTGATGCTGACGTCGATAGTATGGATGTTGACTCATCCCTGCTCACTAGGCTAGGTTGACCAAAACTTTGACCACTTATAACTTTTGATCTATAACTCTGTTTGACGAGTTGTTTGTGTCATTAGAAAGGTTACGACGTGCTCTTCGTGATAATGCTATTTTAATTGAGTTTTGGGAATTTTTATTTTTCCCCTTTTTCTGCATGTTGAGGCCATTTTGAGCCTCCTGGGACACTGCTGAAACTTCTGTGATGTTCCCTAGATCCATCTGGATCAACCGGTTTGGTTGGGTACCATTCCAAATGTCCTTAATTCTCTTGATGCTTCTCAGTTAAGAACCTTATGTCATTGGCATCATGTTGATGTTCCTTTGCCAACAAAGTCTTCTCTTCCTCCTTCCTACTCTGGTGAAAGTCTAGCTACTAGTAACTAGAATTCTAAATGAAATAGAAAGAGGAAGAATAGAAAGAAGAAATCACCAACCCCTGCAATTCATGTTGGAGATAGGTTCTCAACCTATGCAATTCATGTTGAAAACCAACACCCATCCTCTACAAGTCATGTTGGGGGCATGAACCTAGTCCCTGCAAGTCATACTAGAGCTAAATCACCAACCTTTGCAAGTCATGTTGGATATAGTTACTCAACCTCTTCAATTCATGTTGAAGACCAGCACCCAGCCTGTGCAAGTCATACTGGGGAAAAAATTCCAATCACCACTAGTCATACTGGCGATAGGTCTGTAGCCTCTGCAAGTCATGCTATTGACTGATCCCCAACCTCTGCAATTCATGTTGGAGATGTGCAACCAATCACTGCTAGTCATATTGGCGATAGGTATGTAGCCTCTGCAAGTCATGTTATTGACCAATCCCCAAACTCTGGAAGTCATGTTGGAGATGTGCAACCAACCACTGTGAGTCATGTTCGGCGCACGAGTCTCGTAAATGCAAGTCATATGAGTGATATGTCAACAATATCTGTGAGTCATGTTAAAGACAAGCAACCAACCACTGTCAATCATGTTGGGGGCATTGATTTTGTTCAGAAGCCTAGATGGATAGGACGTAAGCCTAATTTACCTTGTAAGATTTGCAAGGGAGATCACCTTACTCATTTATGCCCCAACCTACTAGACGCATGAAGATTGTGTTCCTTGTCTGCAAGATCTTGTGATTCTGAGTCTTCTAAGGTTTCTTCATAGTCTATTCAATCAATGGTTAAGAAATTGGTTGTGCCGATGCAATATTTGGTCAATCCCACTCCTTGTTTGGGGGGTGATGCACCTTCAAACCATGTTGTCTCGTAGCCTATTCAGCTAGTGGTTGACAAAGTGGTCATGCTGATGCAATATTTGGATGATTCCACTCTTCTGATGGGGAGTGATGTGTCTACTGACTATGTTTTTAGCATTTCCAGTTCAATACTTTCACAACAAGGGGGTCTTCCACTCACTTCGATCACACCCCCTCGAAATTCTAGGATGGTTTCCTTTGATTGGAATGAACTAGTTGAGCCTCACATTCCTTCTTTTGCACCCTTTCAAATAAGGGTTGAAGTTAATTTAAAAAACATTTATCGATGTATTGTGGATGAAGGAGGCTCCGTGAGTATTTTATCCTCCTTGGCTTGGAAAGATTTGGGTTCTTTCGAGATTCTGTCTACTTCGTATGAGCTGTTGGATTTTGACATACTTCCTAGTGAATATTTGGGTATTCTTCCTCAGTTACCTATATCGTTAGGTGGGAAGACTGTCCTTGTCGATGTTTTAGTGGTGCAAGGCCCATTAGATTTCAATATGATTCTTGGGCATGATTATGTATATGATATGAATGTTGTGGTGTATACACTCTTCCAGGTGATGTATTTCCCTCACAATGGAAGCATTGTCACCATCGATAAGCTGGAATCTAATAATCACCATCCTAATTCGACATTAGTTCAGGCTTCCCCTTTATATGTTCCTAGTATTCGTGTAGACTCTACCCCGCCATAGGTTAATTATATGGAATCTTATCCTTGGTGTTCAATTTCTCCTGAGAAGGAACTTGTTCACTCATGTTTTCCTTCTCGAGACTTGGTCCCAATAATTAATCTGTTGGTTTATCCAATGGGGGCATGGGAGTCCTTGCTTCCCCCTCTTGGTCCAAGTGACCTTGAGTCTCCTTTTGAGTCTGGTATCCCTATTTGTAGATCCTCGAGCCCTCATGCTTATGATTCTTCATTGATAGACTCTGCTAGTCCTGGCCAGAACCTCCATCGTCATATGGAATATGGTCAGTTTGCTTCACGCTTTCGGACTGTCGATCCTCCTCGTTTGCATGATTTCTTGGATTTTGAATTTCCTTCAGATGAGGCTATCCTTGAAGCCATGACGATGGTTTCTATATCGTGAAATACTTACACCATGGTTTTTTTTTCTTCCCTTGTGGGAGACTTTCCAGGTTGACTATGGAAGAGACTCTTGGTCAGAGCTTAGCTGCAGGCTCTACCTGAACTACTACCATGCATGAGCCGTAAGGCTATGCGGTACCATGTACATATTCTACAATCCAAGTTTGTTGTTTTCAAGTTTTGTATTCAGTAGCACCTCTTATTTTCTGAAGTTTCTATCTAAATTAGATCTATTAACTTCTAGATGAGTGTTATTGGCCTTATATGAAGGCTATTGGAGACATTTTTCTTTGAATTGTGTTCATAGTATCGATCCGTTCTGACAAGTTTTGACCTTGAAACTTAAATATAGGTTAGATTTTTCCCTACTTGCATGTTTTCATTATTCATTTCCTAGTTCATTTAGCCTTAGGATCGATCCTACCGAAGTGCGACACAGAACCTTCTCATCTTCTTTATAAGTGTCATAATTAGGTGGTAGAGCCTTCCTCTCCATGGATTCCCTAAGTAGATATTTTCCTTCATTTTGGCATCCATGCTGTGATTCTTGTCTATAGGCTTGGGAGTCTGGTTTAGTCCCACCATGACTTTGTATTGAAGCCTCATTCTTCTTCCTAGTCATCATTATGTCCTTACCCACGAGACACCCTAATGAGCATGATTTGTTGTCTTTCAAGCTCGCTTTAAATTTTGAAAGAAACATCCAATGAGACTGTATTTATTCTTTTCGATCTCATATGGATTGCTTGAGAAAAGTATCCCCCTAGAGTCTTATTTAAGCCCTTTTCAGACTCTAAAAAATTGAAAATATTGTCAAGCGATCTTGTTTCCCTTCATGCTCGCCAAACTTAAATTTGAAGGCACTTATGTTCCGCAGTAGTTTACCCCTTTTTTGGTCCGGATGGCTAATTTTATGAATAAATTTATTCTCTAGGAACTTCGGTTCACGAGAAGAGTATTCTCAGGTGTAAGTTTAATGTTTTTTTGGGCCTGAGGGACTAAATTTTCGAAAAAGGAACATTGTCCTTGGTTTTTCTTTATCTCTTTTTCATGAATTGGAGATTACTTACGAAGAAGGAACCCCTACAGAGTCCACATTTAATCTCTTTTCAGAATCTCTAAATATTAAAAGATCGATGAGTGACCTTGTTCCTTCACACTCATTAAATTGGTCCAGAAGAACATCTACTTGGCATGAGCTTAACCCTTTTTCCAGCAGTAGATTATTGTGGAAAAAGGTACACTTAGGGATATTTGTCTCGCCGAGAGAGTTCTCCTCAGACACATGGCCTATTGAGAGTATCATTTTCTTATTATTTTGGATGTCAGTGCCACTAGGTGTTTTTTAGCAGAAGGTATGTATCTCAGAGCCTTGGAAACAATATACCTCTTCTCACCTCCTCCACCTTCACCCCTCTCACCTCACCTCATCATTCTCATATCTCTTGGTCTCACCTATCTCTCATTATTGTCTCATATATCTCTTGGTTTCACCTATCTCCTTCCCTTACTCATCCACCCTTTACCTCTTCTCACCTCCTCCACCTCCACTTGTCTCACTTATCTCAGACTCCTCTCACCCTTTCCCCTTTTCAGTCACAAGGTAGGTTTTAACAAGAATGTGCCAAAGAAATATTTTATGCATCTAGGACCATCAACAACAAGTTTACTCACCACAAAGGAACCTTCAAGGGTATCATTGGTCTCTTGATGGGGATATAGTCACCATTATGCAATTTTGAACATTGAGTAAAAATATTTAGAACACAGATATGATCAAGGGAACAAAACTAAGAGTTAGGACCTGAAGGAAACTTATAGGATTATGGTGCCAATAATGACACTTTGAATGACCAAAAATGACATATTGAGGGCATCCTTTTCCTCTAAGTAGGTATATAGATACCACTATAATTTTTTAGCATTATGTATGGGTCTTGGGGCAATGAAGATAACTAGGGTGGGAAACATGAAAGCTAGGCCCTAAAGAAATATTCTATCCATATAGGTCAAAGAAGAATGCCTCAAACAACCATGCATGTCCTCTTGAGAGTATCATTGGTCTATTATTTTGGATATTGGTGCCACTAAGTGGTTTTGAGTATAAGGTATGTGTCTTAGGGCCCTAGAAAAAATATTCCTCTTATCAAATCCTCCCCTTTTCCCCCTCTCACCCCACCCCCTCATGACCACCTCTCCTAGTGTCACCTATTTCCCACTCTTGTCTCACCTATCCCTTGGTGTAACCTATATATATCCCATACCCATCCATTCTTTACCTCTTCTCACCTCCTCCCCCTTTTCCTCTCCTGCACCACCCCCTCATTCCCACCTTCACTTATCTTTCCTTCTTCCCCATGTTGTCACTCCTCCATATTTTCCACCCATATAAACTAAACTTACCTCTCCACTCACTTCCTCTCCCAACCCCTTTGTACCCTCCACCCCCTCTACCCCTCATCTCCATCCTCCCCTATCAAATCACATCCCCTCTTCCTCTATAACCCACTCATTCCTCCAATACTTGTCTCCATCTTCCCCCTCATCCTACCTCACCCTCCTCCTTGGCTCATTCCTTCTATCCTTCACTCCCACTACTCCCCCTTCACTACACATATACCCTTCAATTTTTCTCAAATCCTCCCCCATTTCCCCTCTCACACCACCCGCTCATTCCCACTTTTCTTGGTCTCACCTATATCTATCTCTTCTCTCCTATCTCCCTCTACCTTCTATGCCTATACAAACTACCTCTCAGATCACCTCCTCTTCCAACCATTCAATGGATTTTCCCTCCTTTACTTTAGGCCCATCACCTCTTTTCCTCTTCTCACCTCCCTATCTCACCACATCCTCCCTTCCCCTCTATTCCTCCCTCACCTCCTCAACCTTCATATGTATACCCCCTCCCCCTTATCCCCTCCTTCCTTTCCTTTATTGAGCCTTCACCTCTTCTCACCTCCTCCCCCTTGTCCCCTCGCATCCCACCTTCTAATGCCTACCTCTAAGCATCACACATTTCCTTTGTAGGTAATTCTTGGCCTCTAAGAAAGATGTTAGTTCCCTCCCAAATTTTTTATTTTTATGTATATGTATAAATTCCTTGGTATAAACCCAATAGTTATTTTCAGTAATATTCCATCCCTAAACCCATACACTCTTTAGATCCAAACTGTTGGCATAGGGGAATACCCAGGTTCCAACTCCAAGAGCACACCAACAAGCCCTAACTATTGGCCCTTTCGGAAACACATGCGAAGTAGATGCAATCTCACCTGAAGCATCTATGGGGGGGTTGTAGGACAGAGATGTCTACAACCAAGGGGAATATCAAGTGGATATAATACTAGAACAATACAACATGCATATATCACTTATCGGCTTAGATATACTCCACACAACTATCTATCAGATCTAATTCAGTAATGCAATAACAGTATATCAAAGGGAAAAGAGTATAACATCAATCACACACTACAAAAAGTATACGTGGTTCACCCTCTCTCTAGGGATACGTCCACAGAACTATGATTATAATATATTAAGATGAAGCATACAGTTCTTCTCTGCACTCTCAACTAGCATATCTTCTCTCTTCTTCTCTTTATCTCTCCTGTCCTTGCACACCCAACTGTAGGGTTGATCTTCACACGCAGCTAAAGATCTTACAATACAAAAAGCTCTCATACTCAACACTTCTTTCTCACTCGATAGTACTCACTTGATCACACAACAACAATCATAACACCAACAATAGTAAAAACAACCCATCCCAGGTCCTTTAGACCTCTATTTATACATTGTAGTCACTCACCGACATCCTTAGGCCAAAAACTAGGTGTCAAAACCCTAGATACCAGAACTCTAGGTGTCTAAAACCCTAGGTCAACTTGACCTGCATTTTCAGGGCTTCACCAACCTATCTTTCCTTCCTTCTCATGCGGTGCTCCAAAGCATCCAACGGTGGATTTTTTCGCTTGCTGAGTTGTCCATGATCCTTCTTCCTTACTGATCTGTCATCCGCGATCTCCTCGTTTATCAACTTTCTTCCTTTTACTTCACTCCATCTTTTCTACTCTTTTGCTCACTTCGACCCAGTAACACTCACTATGTCTTCCGAATAGTTCGTATTTTTCCTTTTCTTCCTTGATCTTCTCTAACTTTCATAACCAAGGGCCAACACAAACCCTGCCTACATCCTCAGATACTCATTAGCCATCAATTCCCTCTTCAATTGGGCCATTTCCTCTACCCTACACACCTTCATTTCTAGGAAATATCCCCTCCTTGAGACACCATCACTTATTCCCCTGTACTCTCTTCTATAGGTCCCTATTCCTTCCCCTATGCATATTCACACTATTTACCCCTATGTTTGGGCTCCCTTCACCCTACATATGTCCCACATTCCCTCAACCCATAAACTTATCCCTTGTCCCCTCATCTATATCCTTAGCCCCAACCATAACCCTTTGCCCAATTCCCCCTAGCCCCTATCCTTCACAAATGGATCCTAAATACCCTTTACCTATTTTATGCGGTCTCCACCATCCTCACTATAACCCACTAGTGTGTTGGGCCCATTTTCTGACAATTTACTGATGCATGTTTGTCGCCACAAGGTCTCAAGTACGATGAATGATACAACCCATTTTTCATCGTGTCACATCCATCAATAGTACAATGATCATTCTTTCATCACAATACAAATGAACACATATATCATAACATTAACCAATTTTGTTCCCAAATCTAGGTTGTTGTCATCGTTGGTCCATCGTAAGAGAGACTAACCTACGATGAACATGCCCCATCAATTCATCTCAAATCCATCATGTCGTCGTCTCTATTACATTAGAAGATTGAAAAATGTATGTCATAAGAGCAAACATCATTGGAGAGTGTGCCCCATCAATTTGTCACAACTCCATCATGTTTTTGTCTCTAGTCTATCGTTCAAGTGATAAATCATTGACAAATGTGCGCCATAATTTCGTCACAACTCCATCATGTTTTCATCTCCAGTCCTTCAGTAGAAATATTAAGCTATGACAAAAGATCGATGAATTTTCCACAAAATATCATCAAGATCTCGTCAAAATATCAATAGGGTACTGACCAATGGGTTGTATTTCCGATGGTTACTAGTTGAGGAAAATAACATTACGCTAGTCGAACCATCGACAAATGGGGTTGTCGATTGTCCGACAAAGGGTTATTATTTATAAAACAATATATATTGTTTCTTCTAATGCATTGTTCCCATTAAATATACTCTATAGATATTGGTACAAGTAAGAACACTATCAATAAGAAATGGGAAATGAAGCAAGAATCACCATATCACTTCTATTACAAACAACTCTTAACTACATAGTATAGCTTATAAGACATTTTCATTATGGAATCACATTATGTAGAAGAACACACCTTATGAATGTATACAAGCTGGTATAACTTAGTACCAGTGCAATATGGATAAGTAACCTTTGTTTGTTCTGAATATCTATGGGATTGATACACCTTATCACTTATAACAAGTACAAAGCTCATTATTACTCATATTAATACTGTATTAGTGATATAATATGCCTAATCAATAACCCTTATTATTAATAGGGTAGAAAAACATAAGCTTATCTATGTAAAACCATTGTTATGGAACATCTTATCTCTATAATTTCTTATAGATTTATGCTTGATAACAAGAACATTAGTAGAAGCGTTTCTATTCAACAAGGTTATGGGTATCATATCGTGTCATATATGTAAGGGTTCTAGTGAAATACTTGTAATCAACATGTTTACACAAGTATAAGTAGTAACATAGGATCACCATATGAAATCAATGGTTAAGGAGATATCACCTGTAGTCAAGTTCTAGTGAAGTTTCTTTGCTTACTAAATCATATATGTTTCTATTTGCAAGTAGACCACTCCTTTAGTACTGCATTCTTAGAAGTCTTGGGAATTAGAAACAACTTTCCAACTTTTTCTTATTCGAATGAAAAAGTTTGGTAGCATCCCTGGTTTTTGTTTCTTTCTATAGTCGACGTTTCTTCCCAAAAAAGAGTGTTACTTGAAATGATATTTTCACATTTTCTTTCCACCTTCAATGATTAAACTTTTCTAATGGGGAAATCGTTGGTTGTTATTCATGCACTCCATTCAAGTAACCCAAACTAGAATGTGACTTCCATAACCTATCTTATGGATGACTCTTGAATGTCCCTCCTTCCTTGCGATTGAGAGAATGGTACCGAGGAGTAACATTGTTTATTTTGTGTGATGGTGAGTATCTTCTCTTGATGTTTGTATCCAATATGGCTTGCCAACTTCTCCCTTCTAGAGATCTGGATCAGGTGGATCATCATCTGCAACATTTTTCATCAGCATGGTATAGTTTTAGAAGCTTAAATACTTGTGGGATGGATTCTCTTTGTTCCTTTATATTTGAGTCTCTTCCATCAATATTTGACCAAAAGGGTTGTAGCTTATTATGTATGATATTTCTTTAGTCATACCCCATTGATTAATTTCTTAAAGGGCTTCCCTTGGATTTTTTTTAGATTTAATACTTCTGAAGGTGGGATGTCTTCGACCACATATGGACCTAGCCATGGAGTTTCTAGAATTCTTGACTTTCCTTTTACTTGAATGTCATATAGGAGTACTAAGTCCCTGGCATTAATATCCTTTTTCTTGAGATGTTGACCATGCCATGTTTTTTTTTGGTTCTTTTGAGTTTCTTGGTGTTTTTGTTCCAACATCATTTCCTCTTCTAATTGATTTAGTTGGTAGAAATGTTTCCTTGTATCATGTATATGGTAAAATTATAACATTGATGTTATCCATCCTACATTAGCACAAAATTAAAGTGGTATGATGACCTCCTGATGATAGACTAAATTGAAAGGTGCATGTCATGTCGATATTTTGTATGATATTTTGTAGGCCCATAGTATTGCAATAATTTTGTCGTCCCAATCGTTTGTCGAGTTTACATACTTTTGTTAAGCCTTTGTGTAAATTATTGTTAAAATATTTGATATGACATTGTCTTTTAATGGTCAATCATAATTTTTTTGAGGAATACTACAATAGTACTATTGATCAAATGTGTGCCTTGGTCATTGATTAATGTCACAGGGTAGCCAAAACAAGTTACTATATTTTCATATATAAATATCATGGCTACTTCCTTTTTAAAATTCCAAAATAATTTTCCTTCAACCCATTTGGTTAAATATTAAACGACTGTATTGATATATTCCCCCCCCCATCGATTTATCTCTTTTTGTGAAAGATTTGAAAAAATCAATATCCTAGATTTCAAATGGTAAATTGGGATTTATGGAATGTAATGGAATATTGTTTTTCCATACTAGCCGGCCTATCCTTTGGCACTTATCACATTTATTTATTTTCTCTCGAAAATATTTATGTAACGCTGGCCACCAAAGACCACCTTGAAAATTTTTCCTAGTTGTCGTATCGGCCTTAAAGTGACCTGTTGTTGGGCCTACATGAGCCTCGGTAATTTTATCTTCCCTTTCATGTTCCAATGCACATATCCTCAAAATATTGATGAGTCCTATCTTGTATAGGTAACCATTCATCAGTGTGAGTGGTGCAACTTTCATTGCTGCAATTTTCTGTTTATTAGTTGGGAGATCATCAGATGATTTCCCTTCTTCTAAGAAATTTTCAATTTCTTCTAGTTCTTTGGACTGCTTATACTCTGAATAAGTTTTCATATAGGAAATAATATTGTATTCCAGTCAGATCTTCCCCTGTGTCCACTCAAGACAGGTGATTCAGACTAGCATTTTTCTTCCTTGGTCAGACTATTACTTCAAATTCGAATTCTTGAAATAGTAGTAGACATAGACACATTTTACCTTGGTGTACTTGTTTGTTTAATATATATTTCATTGCCCATTCATCTATGAAGAATATAAATGGGTTCGCTAATAAGTAGTGCCTAAATTTTTGTAGGGAAAAAATCATTGCTAGGGATTCACGTTTTGTTGTAGAATAATTTCTTTCTTCCTTGTTTAACTTTCAACTGGCATACACATTTGGGTGGTTGATCAAGTAATCATATGGCTGGTTTAAAACTGAGCCGACAACGACATTGGATGCGTCGACATGAACATGGAATTTATTCAACCAATCCGATAATCTTATGATAAGTGCCTCTACCAACTTTATTTTTAATAGTTCAAAAGATGTGTTGCATTCTTATCTCCAATAGAAATTGGCTTCTATATTTAATAACTCATCAATTGGAAAATTAGTATCAGAATAGTGACGATTAAACTTCCGATAGTATCCTATGTGCCCAAGGAATATTTCATTTTCCTTTGGTTCACCGGTGATTTCAAGTCGAGAATGATTTTGACCTTATCCATGTCAACTTTAATCTGATATTTGCATATGATATGGCTCAACAATATACCAATTGGTGTGGAAAAGATGCAATTTTTTATGTTTAAAGATAAATGGAGTTTCCTACATCTTTCCAACATCATTCTTAGCCATTATATATGATATTTTAGGAGGCCATAGATGGTCCAATAATCAAAGTGTACTGTGATTGTTTTATAGATATACTCCTGAAATGCCTTAACCACTATTCTAAAAAAGACAGTTAAGGAATTTTTAAAACTGAAGGGAATTTCTTTGTATGCAAAAGAGACAAACTTGGAGACAATGTAGTTTTTTCTTGATCCTCTTTTGCTATCAGTACCTGATTGTATCTAGAGAAGAGTTTAGTGAACTAGTAGCATTCATGAACCACAAATTCATTGATAATTTCATCGGCAAAAGGTGTTGGGAATGGGCTAGTCACTGTGAGTTTGTTTAATCCTCAAAACTTGACATAGATTCTTAGCTTTTTTGGGTCATTTTTCTTAGGTTGCATGACGCTCATAATTTCCCATTCCGACTTGTCGATTGGGTATATGATATTATTGGTTAACATTGTTTTGATTTCCTTTTGAATGATGGGTTTGTATTTGTGCACCAATTTATATGGTCATTTATTGATGGCTTTGGCTTCGGGGAGGAGTTCAATCTTAATTTCGCCCATCTCTTGTACTAGTCCTTTGAGGTATTTATAGACTTAGGGATGATTTTAGGGGCATTTCGCTCATGGGATAATTTTCCATGCTTTTTCCCCAAAAAAGATTTGCTATTCTAAAAATAATTCACCCAAGTTTTATAGGATAAAATTATTTTACCTTAAATATCGCCAAAATTTTATACAAACTATATAAAATCCTTAGAAATTTGAATATTTTTACAAAAAAATCGCCAAACATTTATAGTTGGCATACGAAGGATTAGTAAGATTCACCAAGGTTTCTACATTTTAAAATAAATTTCCATCCTTAAAATCATCCCTATAAATTATAGTTTCATGCGAAGAGTGCCAATTGGTTCGATGAATATTTGGTTCGATGAATATTTGGTCTTCAATAAGATATCAAATCATAATGCAAAGGGGAGGATATACTTTTCCTTCGGTCCTTTTTCCATGCCTTCTATAACTTTCTCTTTTTTGGCCAAATCAAATGTAACTTCTAGAATTTCCCCTTTTTGACTAAATCAAATATAACCCTTATTTTCTCTCCAATTTTCACTTTAAGATTAAAAGTCATTTTAATAATAGTTAAGTAACTTATTAATCTAATTTTTTTTACTTCCCTAATGTCACGTTAGAAACATAACATATACTAACTAAGTGGTCCATTAAATGACCCCCCTTTTTACACCTTTTTCTCCACTGGAAAGTAACGAAATTCCCTTCTACTACAAAGTAGGGGAACATAAAATTGGGGACATGACATCCTAGACCATACAAGTTCGGTGTTTGAACCATATTCTATGATACCACAATGTAACTTCCCCCATCCCAACTGAGGTCCATTACAAGTGGAAAAATTGTAAAAACTAAAATTTCTACTAACTAGTTAATTTTCTGTAGCTTCCAGCTACGAATTACAACCAAATTTAACTATTATCTGATACTAATAATTAGATGCATATACAACATGATAAAAAAAACATGAAACACAGTTTAATAATTTGACATAGTAGCATATGAATCCTTCTCAAATACACATAGTTCATGCACATCAATTACTCATAAATATGACACATAAATAGAAAAAAAATTATCTTTTAATTCTGTTATGCAACTAGATTCTTAGAATGGATGTTTCACCCAACCATAAACTTGTTTTTCCAAATTTCAACAAAACTTCACCCCCGAGCTAGGGATAGAAATCCAAAAAGGAGGGTGGTCTCTCATTGTCGACTCACAACATAGAAATCCCCCAACCCACTGGTATTCTCCTACAACTATCCTGATTTTCCACTAGCTCTCTTCTTGTCGACCTACTCAACCCAAGGAATGTACCCCTTCACTAATATCATTCCCTTGGGCATCCCATTCATTTATCAGGGTCTCTCTGGCACATGTAACTAGGAATATCTCTATTGGGAACTCAGGGGAGATCACTGCTAGGAAAACCACTAGAAAACTACCACAACACTTGTTGTTACAGTGAAAATCACATAGGAATTCACTCTTCATGCCTAAAAACCTAGATCTTTAGTATTATGCTCCAAAACATCTCCATAAACACTATGGCATGCCTCAGAATTCACCCTCCATAGTTTCTCCAGCTCCAATCTCTCTTTCTTTCTCTCTACTTGTTGTTCATGCCAAAAAATTGACTGTCTCCAATTGTAGCTTCCCATACAAATTTATTTCCTTTGGATTTCTTGCTTGAATCACACACTTATTCAAGTTGATTGTACTCAATTCCCATGTTCCCAATAGCTATGGGATGTGAATTCTCACACCTACCCACTTACATGCATTCAATGATTGGATTTTGGGAACACTCAATTAGAAAGTAAATTTTAATACACAATGATAATACAATTTAGGAATGTGGGTGAAATTAATAGGCATGGGTGTCCCCCTTGGACCCCTCTTGACATTCTCCTAGAACCTCCCCTCTTTTGTGGATTAATTCAACCCCCATCTTTGTCCATATCCCTTTAGTAGTTGGCATCACATTTTATTATTAAAATTCAAAAATACATTTTTGCATATACATTGTTTGGTCGTAGCGACACATTGTATCTGGATTAACCGTTAATTAAATTCGGGATTATAGAGGGGATGTTACAATCATAATAGGCCCTCCAATTTTTAATATTTCATATTGATATCCCTCTATGTCCTTAGATTTCTCATTTCCAAGCCACTTAACCCCAAACTTTATGTTTTCTATAGAAAAAACATCATCTTCCATAGAAACTTTTGGAATTTTTTCCAAGGCATTATGAGATTTGTAAATATTTTTAAGGTAGGAATTCTAGTCTTTTAGGTGAATCATGACATTTTATTTTGTTTTATGAATCATAATTTGCCTCCAAAATTTCTTTGTATCTAGCATAGAAAGGTGCAAACGATTCTCTTGATTTCTGTTTATGTAGTGCCTTTTTTTCCTTTTAATTAGGGCTTTGTATCTATTAATCTTATCATATTTTAAAGACTCATTGTAGACATCCCCAATGGATTTTCTAGAAATTTTACACTCTTTATCATACCAAGGGTTGACAATTCTATTATTCTTTTTACACAACACTTCGATACAATTTTTTTAATGGAGGTGGAGAGGATTGTTATAAAATTGTGATAGATGTCTTCAATGTTGTTTTTATATGATAGAATATTTTATTCAGTGTTTAAGTCCTTTAAAAAGAGATAAACTTTATTTTTTTCAAAATACATATGTTTTTGGTTACGAGAGTTATCTTCAAGGGGGGTTTTGTGCATGGTAAAGTTTAAAGTTAGGGTTAAAAGTCCATGATTAGAGTCAGGCTCATGGTCATTTAAAACGTCAAAATTTACTATTTGGTTATAAATAGGGATATTCGATATCACATAGTCCACAACACTACTACCCAACCCATGGCTAAAATTCACTTGGTTAGATTTCTTCCACTTCATTAGAACATTGAAAATAATTATATCTTTAGAACTGCAAATCTTGACTAGCTCATTACCATATAAATTCTAGGTCAAGCCTTCCAAATTTCTCTTCTATCTATTAACTAAAACAAGGTCCTCTAGCCACAAAAGATTAGGTTTTGAATCATTTCTTAAGATAATAGCTTAATTATTTGTAGTTATAGCATTAAAGTATCCTAGTGTTAGGATACTACCTTCATTTATCAAACTATAAATATCTTGTTCTAAGATTTTATAGAGAAATTTTTTTTCTAGATTGTTTTTAGTATAAAAGGTAGAATTAATATGCATAAAATAATAAATTGTTATATACATATTCTTAACATTTATATATGAAATCTCCACCCAAATGAACTGATTGAGATGGTCTTTTTTATGAAGATGAATGTGAGGAGAAATGTTTGTTCTTATGTAACAAGCTATGCCTCCAACCCCTCTATGGGATCCTAATTTCTTGTTCCAATTTGAACACAATATAAATCCATCTATGTTAGTGACCTTAGATTCCTCATGCTCCCAAGTTTCAACTAGAAATACAATATCAATTTCACTTGGGATCCAATTTAATAAAGGCCCTTTTTTCTAGGGAAATCCTCGAGAGTTCCAAGAAAGGATATGAACTGTCTCAAATTGCTATTTATTGTTATCATTTTGGTATATATCCATAATAATATTTTTTTGATTCCTAATTATTTCTCATTTGCCTTCCTTTCTAGATTCCTTTACCTTTTGAACCTCCTTCCTTAATTTAGCTTGATCTTCTGGAATGAGGTCTTCATTTATAAATATTCTAGACTCTTTTAAGCTTGGTGTTTTACTAAGTATGCCATATATGTGTGAATTATATCTTATCATAACTCGAATTAACCTATCTTTATGTTCAATTATTTTTCCAAACCTTTTTGCTTCTATAAGGCCAATTGTTTCAATTTGTGATTTATTTTTTAATACCTCCTTGACTAGTGCTAATATGTCATCATCTTTCTATTATTTTATAACAAAAATTACGAGGTTTAAGGTTATTTTATTAGGTCCATAGTCTAACTTTATGATATTTTTCATTTCCTCTTTGATAGGTTTGATATTGAATTTGTGTTCCATGCTATTGAGCCCCAAATTGTTAATTGGCTTGTCTTCAAAGTATTTAATCTTGTCCCTAAGATTGTTATTTTCTTCCACCTCTTCTTCCTTCCTTGATTGTTTTTTTTCTTGGTTATTTTTTTCTATTTCTTGTAATCTAGCCTCAATTTTATGTTGCTGAGTCTCAAACCATAATAGTCTGTCTTTGAATCATATTCAAAGGATTGGTACTAATTCACTTTGAAGTTTGTATTCTCTCTCTTATCTATGTTAGGAGTTTGTCTTCTCTTTCATATCTATATTAGGCCTTCCTCTATTATATTTAGATATAAACAATGAATTACTCCTATTGGAAAGAAAAATAAATAAATTAAGGGTAGGGCTTGAATAGTCAGCAACAAAGTTATTGTAGATCATATTGATGGAGACTAGATTCACCATAAACCTCTAGATTCACTCTAAACCTAGAGATAATAACACCCCAAAGATAATGTTAACCACCATAAAGATAATATTCATCACTCTAAACCTAGAGATAAAAATTCACTAAGTAGCACCCCAAAGATAATATTCACCACCATAAATATAATATTCATGGTAGAGATATATTCACTAATGTGTGGACCGTGTGTGTCTATATATAAGTCACTTTAATTTAATTTATTTTATTATAATAATAAAATGCCCTTAAAAATTAATATAGATTAATTTTAACATTAATATTTTATAATAAATCATTTAAGTTTTTATTTTTTAATATTTAACTCTTAAATAAATTTAAGATTATAAATTTAGAATTTCAATTTTATATAAAAATAAGATTAAATATTAAAAAAACTATTTGTTTTTTTAAATAAAATAAATTCAATTAAACATAAATAAATAAAATTATACTTCTAAAATTTAATTCAAGGACATTAAAAAAACTCTTAAAAGATGTCGTCAAATAATTTAAATTGGTTCCATTTTTATCATCCTACTTTAACTTTAATTTATTTTATTATAATAATAAAATGCCCTTAAAAATTAATATAGATTAATTTTAACATCAATATTTTATAATAAATCATTTAAGTTTTTATTTTTTAATATTTAACTCTTAAATAAATTTAAGATTATAGATTTAGAAGTTCAATTTTATATAAAAATAAGATTAAATAATAAAAAACTATTTGATTTTTTAAATAAAATAAATTCAATTAAACATAAATAAATAAATTTATACTTCTAAAATTTAATTCAAGGACATTAAAAAAACTCTTAAAGGATGTCGTCAAATAATTTAAATTGGTTCCATTTTTATCATCCTTTATAATATTTTTAAAGGAGAAATTAGTTCCTAAGGTTATATATGAGCAATGGTTATTAAATTTTAGGGATAAGATTTTTAAAAGAGAAATTTAAGGAGAAAATGTGGTGTGATAAAGAGTTAGAGGAAAAAATAAAATTAAGGTATTATAAGGATGTAATTAACCCTAATCTTGAAGATAAAAATTATCTATCTGTTTTGACAAGTGTAAAGAAAAAAATAAGCATTTATAAGATAATAACAAATTCTCACGAGCTCCATAGTGAAACTTGTTGATGATTACAGTTTCATGAGACATCCTCCAAGACAAAGACTGAGTGAATTGATTTGAGAGAGATCCCATGAGTTGGGTGTGCCCAAGAGATGGGTGTGTGGTTCATCTCTGAGATAGAGATGGAATGTTTTGACCCTGTGTGAAGTGCTGAAGCCCATGAGCTGGGTATGTGGTTCCTCTCTGAGACAGAGATGGAATTATATGTGCCCTTGTGTAGGGAAACCCATGAGTTGGGAGTATCATTCTCAGATAGAGATGAAACGTGGATTGGCCTCCTCTGTGCAGAGAGTTGAGATGATGTGATCCTCTAGATTATTCTCCTGTGTAACGCAGTGAGAAATAAGATCTGCTAAGTTGGATGTGCCTATGGTTGAGCACAGGTGAATGTGATGCTAGTGGTTGAGCACTAGTGAGTGTGGTTCTCCTGTGAGACGTAGTGAGATAAATATGTGGACATCTATGTGACTGAAAATAGATGGATGTGCCCCTAGTGGTTGAGCATTAGTGGGCATATGAGATCCCTTGCTATATTGTACAAGAGTCAGATTTACCTATAACCCTATTTGTGATGTAAAGGGTACAGGTCGGCCCCACGATAGAGTAAAAGATAATTAATATGATAATTATTAATTATACTATAATTTATTGAGGTCATCCCTGTTGTGCCAATATACACTTCTGTTGATAGGTTCAGTCTAATATAAATAAAGGTAAATTCCCCATTGAGGAATCATATCACAAGTGAGTTTGGAAATTTCAGCAAACACTTGTTCTTGGGAAAAGTGTGCACCTCTCTTGGGTGCTAGTCTTCTAGGGTTTTGTGAAGAACCCTTTTGTGTGCTACTTATTTATGGTGGTGGAGGTATTTCTCTTGAATAATATAACAAATGATTGTATGGATTTTCTTCCCTTGTTGAGAAGGGTTTCCTAGGATACTTCTTGTGTACTTGTGCATGGTGTTTCTTCTTGTGATCATGGTTGTTGCAACAACTTGTTTATGGTTTAAGTAAAATGCTAAAAATGGAATGAACTTCATGCTTAATCCTAGCTTATTGAAAAATAAACATGGTATCAAAGCATAGGTCATGAAGAACCCTTGCACAAGCATTTAAAGATGAGATGTCCTTATATTCTACAGTTCTGTACGAACCTCTCTTATTTGGCCTTTTCAACACCTTACACTTGGACGTTGGGGCTCAAATTTCGATAAGGGTGTACAGAATTCCTCATCACACCTCCAGAGAATCTCAAAGTGAAAATCTGAGGATATTGAATTTTTGGCCCTAGGGTTTCTAGGGTTCCACAATTTTCTTTAGAATTTTGATTTCAAGGTTCCCTACAACTCATTGAAGAAACGTTTTAGCTCAATAGTATTCCTGTGACACTCTCAAAACTTATTTTTGGTAGTCATAAGCCCAAAAAACCCTAATGTTACTAGTCTAACCTAGCCATTAGGTTTTCTAAGTCTAGTTGGCAAGGATTTGTGAAGAAATATGAAAATATGAAGAACGAAACTTTACTAGAAGATAAGCTTGATGGATCAAGAAACTTCATCTCCTGGAAGTCAAGGCTTCAGGTGACCATTGAAGAAGATGAACTTTTGAGTGTGATACAAAAGACTTTACCAAAAACAACTACCAATGAAGAGAAGGAAATAAGAATGGAAGAAGATGTCAAGGCAAGGAAAATAATCATCTACTCAGTAAGAGATCATCTCCTACCTCGTATTTCCAACCTGAAGACAACTTATGAAATGTATGAAGTGCTGAAAGATATGTTTGAAAGTGAAAACACCCTAAGAGCCCTTAAATTAAAGGGTCAGCTTCAAAGTACCAACATGACAAAAAGTGATACAGTTGTTGCCTTCTTTATGAAGATATCAGAGATTAAAGATCAGCTAGGTGCCATTGGAAAAATCATGTCTGACAGAGAACTTGTCTTATCCACTCTCAACAATATTCCAAAACACTGGGAACCATTTCTTAAAAGCATCAGTGGAAGAGAGAAATTACAAAATTTTGATCGCCTGTGGACAAATTGTACTTAAGAAGAACTTAGACTCAGAAATAGAGGAGTGGAAGAATCCCCTAATGACAAACATGCTCTTACACTTCATACAAAGAAAGGAGGACGATTCAAAATAAGCTTCAGACAAACATTCATAGATGAGAAGACTCCATCAACTTCAGGTCATAATCAAAGAAGAGATGTTTTAGAGATTTAGTGCTTCAGATGTGACAAATATGGACATTATGCAAGAAATTGTCCAACCAGAAAGAAATGAAGACAATATCCTTCCACCTCTAACATTGATCTAGAACCACCTCAAATGGATGAAGATAAGAGAGATGATAATTGCTTTCTCTAAACCAAATACATAATTGAGCATAATTGCAGACTCGGGTAAATTGTTTGATCATTAAACTTATAGTTTATTGCATTCTTATTAAGTGAAGGGTATTATCTCTAGTGTGGGATCCCTCATGAATTGGACCATTATCCCTGGTATGTGAGTCCAATCCTTATTTATTGATTATTATGCTAGTCAGTAGATCATCTGAAGACATAAAATATCTAGCAAACAAGTAAAAGAAGACATCCATCCTTCAGAATTCAGAGGGAGTTACTTGACTCAGATGGAGTCAAATAAAATAATAAGAAGGAAGAGATATTACCTTCTCCCTTTCAACAATTTAGAAGGAAACAATCATTGATCCAGTTTCTCCAATTGATATTCCTAGGGACTTTGCAATAGGACATAAAAGGCATGCCTAGGCTTGAAAAAACTATGCAGGAGGCAGAAGAACATACAAGCCTCTCAAGGCACATCCCGAGAGAGAAAAAGAGATTTTTGAGCTACCCTTTAGCCATGAGCCACTTCATTGATTCTAAGCCTTCTTGTCATGGAAAAGCAACATGAGAACAAGTATGGAAATATTCCATGACAGAAGAATACCAATATATCTCAAAGAATGATGTATGAGATATTGTTTCGAGACCAGAAGGGAAGTCTGTGGTGACTTCCAAGAGGCTCTATAATATCAAGCATGCAGTTGATGAAACTGTCAAGAAATATAAAGTGATATCTATAGCAAAAGGATTCCCACAAAAAAAGGGAGTTATCTATGATGAGACACTTGATCCAGTAAGCTCGATACACTTCCATCCATACTACCATCCATGAGTTGGAAACTACATCATATGGATGGATTCTTGATGATTTTGGGTTTCAACAAGAGTGTTTATGATCCAAACCTATATTATTACATTGTTGGTGACAAGAGCCTGATTTTGATGACTTATTCAGGAAGTCATGTTGTTGGATACAAGCAAGCTTTTACTTATGGTTTCGAGATGAAGGATTTGGGTATGATGCACTACTTCTTGGTACAAGATGTATGGCATAGGACTGAGGATATTTTTCCTGAGTCAAGAAAAATATACAGTGGGGATATTAAATAAGTTTAGTATGACTAAATGCAAATCCATACCTACACCAATGGTGATGGATTTGAAGAAAATAAATGTTGATGATTCAGACGAGATTGATCCACAACTGATTAGATCATTGATGTATTTGGTTAACACCATACCTGATATATTTCATGCAAAAAATGTGCTTACTCAATCCATGTGTCAGCCGAGACAGACTCATTGGTTAGCAGTACAACATGTATTGAGATATATTCGAGACACGGTTAGATATGGCCTGAGATATGCCTCTAATATGAACTTGAGTTTGCAGGAATATGTTGATACAGATTGGGAAGAGATTACAGTGGACCAGAAGAGTACATCCGGTTGTTTTTTTACCTTGGAATTTTCCATGGTTTCCTAGTGCAACAGGAAACAAAGCTCTGTGGCCTTAAATACCATAGAAGCATAGTATATAAAATTGATTCCACGAAGAAGTATGTCTTCAAAAACTTCTGATTGATTTATTTGATCATGAGATGGATCCTACTACTATTCACTATGATAACTAGAGTTGTGTGAATCTCTCTAATAACCATGTGTTTCATGATAGATCGAAACACATCGAGATAAAATATCACTATATCAGAGACATGGTGCAGAGGAAGACAATACATGTGCAATACCTTCCTACCCATGTGCAAATCAAAGATATATTCACCAAACCACTTGCCAAGATGAAGCTCGAGTAATTTTGTGAGATACTTGGCTTGCTGGAGAATGCCTCCCTAGCTGAGAGGGAGTGTTGATGATTATAGTTGCATGAGACATCCTCCAGGACACAGATTGAGTAAGTCGACCTAGGAGAGAGCCCATGATTTGGGTGTGCCCATGAGATGGGTGTGTGGTTCCTCTCTAAGATGAATATTGAACGTTGTGCCCTTGTGTGAGGTGGTGAATCCCATGAGCTAGGTATGTGGTTCCTCTCTGAGACAAAGATGGAATGTTGTGTTCCCCTGTGTAGGGAAACCCATGAGTTGGGAGTATTATTCTAAGACATAGATGAAACGATTCATTGGCCTCCTCTGTGTACAAAGTTGAGATGATGTGGTACTCTAGATGATTCTCCTATGTAATGCAGTGAGAAAGAATATCTTTCGAGTTGGACGTGCTTGTGGCTGAGCATAGGTGAACGTGATCCTAGTGGCTGAGAACTAGTGAGTGTGGTTCTCTTGTGAGACGTAGTGAGATAGAGATGTGGACATCCCTGTGGATGAGCACAAATGGATGTGCCCCTAGTGGTTGAGCACTAGTGGGTGTATGAGATCCCTTTCTATATTGTACAAGAGTTAGATTTACATATAACCCTATTTTTGATGTAAAGGGTACAAGTCGGCTCCACCATAAAGTAAAAGATAATTAATGTAAAAGATAATTAATATGGTAATTATTAATTATATTATAAGTTTTTGAGGTTGGCCCTGTTGTGCCAATAGACACTTATGTTCATAGGTTTAGTCTAATATAAATAAAGGTAAATTCCCCATTGAAGAATCATATCACAAGTGTGAGTTTGGAAATTTCAGCAAACACTTGTTCTTGGGAAAAGTGTGCACCTCTATTGGGCGCTAGTCTTCTAGGGTTTTGTGAAGCACCCTTTTGTGTGCTAGTTCTTTATGGTGGTGGAGGTCTTTATCTTGAAGAATATAACAAAAGATTGGTTGGGTTTTATTCCCTTCTTGAGAAGGGTTTCCCAGGATACTTCTTATGTACTTGTGCATTGTGTTTCTTCTTTCGATCTTGTTTGCTGCAACAAATTGTTTATGGTTTAAGTAAAATGCTAAAAATGAAATGAACTTCATGCTTAAGCCTAGCTTATTGAAAAATCAACAAAACTGAGCATTGGTCAATTCCTAAAATGCCATGGAATGAAAGAGTGTGTCCCCTTTGTGACACTAAGAAGGTTGAAGATGAAATGTTAGATTGTCCATGCTATACCTAGATTAGATCTCATTTTCAAAATATTTGTCACACTACCATCCTTCCTAACCTCTTAACTCAACAAAAATATGGCGATATTGGAAAGCTTCTCTTAATGCTTTTCGAGCACAAACAAAATTCTACAGAATCACAAGTAATCACTTACCCTCTTAAGGTCCGATAGACCAATTATGTCTTAGTGGATGTTAATCATTATCATCATCATCATATATAAGTAATGACCATTAAATTTTAGTTTTAAAATGAATGTGATATTAAAAAATGTTAATTTAATTTGAGTTTTTTTCTATAATTTTTAAAATATATTATATTTTAAATATTTAATAGATGATAATGATAAATATGTGATTTGATTTACTAATTTAAAAAAATTATGTTATTCAATTAAATTTTCATTTTTTTTATATTTAATTTATTTAAAAATATATTAAAAAAATAAGTTATATTTGTAATATATAAAAGTATTTTGAAGAATGTTATTCTAAAAAATATTATTTTAATTTTTATAATTTCATTTATTTTTAGATATAACAATATTCTGGTTTTGAACAAGACTCTGTGGTTTTGAACGGGAATACTACTTCTCTACTGTTTTGAAGGAGATATTGTATTTCTAACATTATATATCTGCGGTTTCGAACAAGAATAATACTTCTCTTTGGTTTTTACTTTTTTTTCCCAGAATAATCTCTCTAGTTTCTCTGAAACTTCTCTACCATTTTTAGAAATTATTTTTGGCTTCTTCAACCGGTTGAGCAATTGGACATGTAAAATGAGGTGAGTCATTTTTTACTTTGATTCAATTTTAATTTAAAATATATTCATAATCTATTAATGTGTGTGTGTGTNTATATATATATATATATATATATATATATATATATATATATATATATATATATATATATATATATATATATATATATATATATATATATATATATATTTTAAGTTTCATAAGTAAAATTTGATTTGAGAGATAATAATTATTATCATTATTATCAATTAAAAAAAAAGTTATTTTGCATTTTTAAAGTCAATCCAAAATAATGATTGTTACATTTTTTTCTCTTCTTTTCAATATGAGCACTCCACCTCCTATTCCAAAAACTCAGGCTAACAGGGGGAGGCCTCTCAAAATCACCCTAGAGATCCTTTACGACTATATGGAATCAGTAGAAAAAAGGAGAGAAGAGAGAGATGCCAAAATCCAAATATAGTTAGAATCATTAGAAAAAAAGAGTGAAGAAAGAGATGTAAAACTTCAAATCGAGTTAGAGGCAATGGTTGATAAAAAAAAATTAAAGATACCATTCAACATCAAATAGAGGATAGATTCCTAGGGTTCAAGAGTGAATTGTAGACAATGAAGGATAGGATTCAAGAAATGGAAAAACATAAACAATCAACCCAAGAAGGAGGGGTTGAGAAAATCACAACTTGAGAGACAGGATTAAAGAACTAGAAGAAAATCTAACCAACAATTTGACCCTTAGTAATATGGAAAACAAATTGGATATCAAACCCATCAAAGAGTAAATGAATAAGCTAATTGAACTGGACCATGAGCTTAACAAAAGATCATTGAACCTCATAATGTTTGGTATAAAAGAACAACAAGATGATGATATGCTAGCAATAGTAAAATAAGAATTAAATAATAAATCACAAATTGATACAACTTACCTCATAGAAGCAAAAGGCTAGGAAAAATAATTGATCACAAATATAGGTTGATCTGTGTCAAAGTAAGTTGTTTGACCATAAATATAGCATATTTAGTAAATCTTCAAGCTTAAAAGGGTCAGGAATATTTATAAATGAAGACTTCATTCCTGAAGACCAAGTTGAATTAAGGAAGGAAGTTCAAAAGGTAAAAGAAGCCATGAAAGAAGGAAAATGGGCAATAATTAGAAATCGAAAAGCTATTGTTAGGGATAGAGACTATAAGGATAATAATAAATAGGAATTTGGGACACTCGTGATCCTTTTTTGGAACTATTGTGTCTTTCCATGGTGCAAAGGTCATACGATAAGTTGGATCCCGAGTGATGTTGATATTATCTGTCTAGTTGAAACTTGGGAGCATGCAGAGTCTAAGGTCCCTAACATAGAAGGATTTGTATTGTGGTCGGCATGGAACAAAAAATACCACCGTAGAGGGATAGGAGGCATAGCTTGTTATATTAGAAAGAGAATTTTTCCTTGCATTCAACTTCATAAGATTGACCCTCTTAATCAGTACATTTGGATATAAATTTCAGACACCAATGCTAAGAAGATGTATATAGAAAGTTTCTATTTTGCACCTATTAATTCTAATTTTTATAAGAAAAACAATATAGATAACAATTGTCCCTATAATAATTTAGAAAAATATATTTATAGTTTGAAAAATGAAGGTAATATCCTCCTGCTAAGAGACTTTAATGCTAGGATTACAACTAAACAAGATACTCTTTTAAGTATTGATCCCAACCATAATCCTTATGGCTATATGGAGACCTTGTTTTATCTAATAGCTACAAAAGAAGCTCTGAAGACCTAATTGGGAATTTGTTTGGTACTGAGTTGGTCAAGCTCTGTAGCTCTCAAGACCTAATAATTTGCAATAGAGTAATGAAGTGTCCAAAATCCAACCAAATGACTTGTATTCATGGGATAGGTAGTAGTGTTGTAGATTATGTGATATCTGATATCGACGTTTCCAACCAAATAACAACTTTTGACCTTTTAAATGATTGTGAGCTTGACTCTGATCATAAACATTTAACCCTAACTCTAAACTTTTCCATGCATAAGAGTGCCATTGAAGAGAATTATGATAATCAAAGGAATCTGTGCTTTGACAAAAGTAAATTTAAATAGTAAATTAAATATCCTAACTTATAAGGACAACATTGAAGAACTCTATCATAATTTTACAACTACCCTTTCCACTTCTATTAACAAGTTCTTTTTCAAGGTGTCCTATAAAAAGAATAATAGAACGACCAACCCTTGTTATGATAAAGAATGTAAAGTTGTTAGGAAATCCATTAGGGATGTTTCTAATGAGTCCTTAAAACTCGATAAGATCAATACATACAAAGCCCTAATTAAAAGGAAAAAAAGGTTCTATATCAATAAAATGCAAGATAAACTTTCACAACTATATAAGTTGGATCTTAAGAAGTTCTGGAGTCAAATTCTAAACCGCAATACTAAAGAAAATAATAGGATTCCCTTAAGGAACTAGAATTCCTACCTTAAAAGTCTTTACGAGTTCCCTAATGCCATGGACACCATTCCTATTGTCCCTACAAAGGAATAATTTTTTTCTTTAGATGACATAGAGTTTTGGGTTAAGCGGCATGCAAATGGGAAAGCTAAGGACATTGAAGGCTATGAAGCTAAATTTTTTAAAATTGGAAGGCCTATATTTATCCCTCACATACACAAGCTCTTCAATTAGCAGTCAAGCAAGGCTTCCCTAAACCCTGGATGCAAAGCCTTATTGTTCCTATTTTTAAAAATGGGGATAGAAACATTCTCTCTAATTATAGGACCATTATGATTAGCCTGATTTTATCCAAGATTTATGGAATTATTTTGGAAAAGAACATTAGCCTCTAGCTAGGAAGTCATGGTAAAAGAGATAAAGGCGAGGTCAGTGTTAGGAAATATCATTCAACTGTGGACCATATTGTTACCTTTAGGATCATTGTAGAGGAGTTTCATAATACTAAAACCAATATTTTTTGTTGTTTTGTTGAGTTTAGAAAATCTTTTGACATGGTTCCTAGGAAAAAACTTTGCGATAGGTTGGAAGAGATAGAAGTGCCTCTAGAGTTAAGGGTTCTTTCAATAAGGATGTATGAGAAAATTATTTTTAAGTTTAAAAATACTGAGGGTTGGTCAAAAGAGATTTACTCCAATATCAGAGTCAAACAAGGTTGTCCCTTGTCCCCTACCCTTTTTGGCATTTACATTGACAAGTTAGAAGATTTATTGGAAAAAAAAAGTTGTGTTGACCCTACTCTCACTGATATAGTCATCAGTATTCTTCTTTATGCTGATGATATCGTTCTATTGGCAAGGATTCCACATGATCTCGAAAAACAACTAAGAATCCTCAAGGATTTTTGCTCCAATATGGGTATGACTGTTAATACTAATAATACTAAGGTCATGATTATTAAATTCAATAAGATCTCTTATGATACCTTCGTATATGACAACAAAAAATTGGAGGAAGTGAATTCACACAAATATCTTGGAATTGATATTCACCACAAGATCAATTGGAATTATGGCATTGAGAAAAGGATTATTGGGGGGATGGAAATCTTATTATGGGCTTGCAAACAATTGTAAATCAGCTAATCTTTGGAGTTGGGATAAGAAGAAACTCCTCTTTGAGACTCTTGTTACACCTATTATTCTTTATGGATGTGAAGTCTCGAGTTGTAGTATCTCTTGTGAATCCTGGAGAAAGATAGAGAAAATACAAAAGAATTTTATAACCTATAATCTAAAAATTAAAGGAAATACGCCCGATCCCATCCTCCTCTTAGAAACAAGCATCTCCCCAATTGAGAGAATGGCTATGACTAGATACCTAATGTATAAGAATAATTTAAACAACATGGAATACAAGAGGCTTCCTAAAATTCTTCAAAATCGAGTCATAACCACCATCGACTCAAGCGAGGATGGCAAAAAGATGCCCAATCTTGGTTAAACTATTGGGGAATCATGGAAGACACCATTTTGCATAATAAAGATACTATTAAAAAAAATGTCAAATCAAAATTTAAGGAGAAAATGTGGTGTGATAAAGAGTTAGAGGAAAAAAGAAAATTGAGGTATTATAAGGATGTAATCAACCCTAATCTAGAAGATCAAAATTATCTATCTTTTTTTCCAGGTGTAAAGAAAAAAATAAGCATTGCTAAGATAAGAACAAATTATCACGAGCTCCATAGTGAAATTGGGCATTGATCAATTCCTAAAACGCCATGGGATGAAAGAGTATGTCACCTTTGTGACACTAAGAAGGTTGAAGATGAAAATCACTTTCTCTTAGGTTGTCCAGCCTATAACCATATAAAATATCATTTTCAAAATATTTGTCACACTACCAACCTTCCTAACCTCTTAACTCAACAAAAGTATGGTCATCTTGGAAAGCTTAATGCTTTTCTAGCACAGAAACAAAATTCTAAAGAATCGTAAGTAATCACTTACCCTCTTAAGGTCTAATAGACCAATTTGGTCTTAGTAGACATTATTCATCATCATCGTCGTCGTCGTCGTCGTCGTCATCGTCATCGTCATCATCATCATCATCATCATCATCATCATCATCATCATCATCATCATCATCATCATCATCATCATCATCATCATCATCATCATCAT
>ML789804.1:532676-546919 GCA_009831015.1 Picea engelmannii
TCATCATCATCATCATCATCATCATCATCATCATCATCATCATCATCATCATCATCATCATCATCATCATCATCATCATCATCATCATCATCATCATCATCATCATCATCATCATCATCATCATCATCATCATCATCATCTATTTTTAATAAAATTACTTACAATATTTTCTTTTAAATATATTTTTGATAAAAATATTGAAAAGAATACAAATCATTATTAAATAGATATAATTTATAGGAATAATAAAATGAAGGATAAAAAACACTTTTGCCCACATATAACTTCTTCTTTTCATGATTTTTTTTTGTTTACAAATCTCATTAAATATTTGTTTAAATTTTAAGATTGCATAAATTTTAATACTGAAATGACTAGATAGAAATAGAAGCCAAAGAATATTTATGCAATGTAAAAAATTATAAGAAAATAAATTTTTGTTATTAAAATAGAAATATTTCATTATCAATTATATACCCAACATAGTAATTAATTTAATTTTTATAAATGGGATAAATAAAAAATGATCTCCTCGTCATCGAAATTACAATTTTAAAAATAACAAAATAAAAAAATTAGTTGAATTGTAAAAAATAAATACTATAATTAAAATTAAGAATATTATATCTTAAAAAATATAAGACATATCCTAATATTTTAATAGTAACAAAATAAAATTAATTGAATTATAAAATATAAATACTATAATTAATATTAAGAATAGTATATCATAAAAAAATATAAAACATCTCCTTAAAAAAAAATTATATACAAGATACATAATACATCAATATCACTAATTAAATAAGTCAACGACATAAAGACATTAGGGGAACAATGCATTGTTACCAATTGAATACAATACAAATTAATAATGCAATCTTAAAGTTCTTTTCATTAATAATAATAATAATAATAATAATAATAATAATAGAAAATTAATCTTAATGTTAATCAATTCTAAAGAATTTATATATAGAGATGTAAAATAATAATTTTTATAATAATAATAATAATCTATTTTTAAGGTCACAAGCCAACGCATCAAATTGGTGTATGAGACCCTCTTGTTTGTGGGACAAGGGACACCCCTCCGCCCAGTGATTTGATTGGTAAAGTCTACGAAGGTATACATACCCTACCCCCCTCTAAATTTGAACCTGTGACCTCCTAAGAGGAATGATGATGAGAATAATTAACTTCTAATGAGGTCAATTGGTTTATTGAATATTAAGAAGGTAAGATGCTACTTTAATTTTTTTTAAATTGTATTTTTATGCTCAAAAAACATTGAGAGAATCATTTCAACATCACCATAGTTTTGATGACTTAAGAGGTTAGAAAGGTCGATAATGTGGAAGATATTTTTAAATTGAGATATAATATGGGTATAGGAAGAGAAATCCAAGAGGAAGTGTTTTTCATCTTCTACCTACTTAGTGTCAAAAAGGTGTGAGATTCCCCCATCCCATGGTGTTTTGGGAGTTGTCCAATACCCGTCTGTTCTTATTTTAGCAATGCTGATTTTTTTCTTTGTACTATTCAAAATGAGAGGTAATTAGGGTTGACCGCCTCCTTGTAGTATCTAAATTTCCTTTTATCGAGTAATTCTTTATCACACCACATATGCTCCTTAAATTTAGAAGTGATATATTTGTAATATTATAAATATTATGCATGATGGCTTCTTCTTGTATTCCTCAATGATTTAGCCAAGATTTAGCATCTTTATGTCATCCCGACTGGTAGAGTTTGAAGTAATTTTGGGGAGCCTCTTGTCATCCATGTTGTTTATCTTGTTCTTGTAAATTAGGTATCTAATCATAACAATGTTCTTAATGGGGCAAGGACTTCCTTCTATGAAGAGGATAGGATAGAGTGTATTACCCTTACTTTTGAGATTATAAATTATAAAATTATTTTGGATTTGTTCTATTTTTCTCCACAATATAAATCTCATATTTTTTTAAATCTTTTTATAAAATAGTTTTTATATACATATCTAATTTATAATTAAATGTTTATATTTATGGAAATTATGAGTTCCAAATTGAATCACATTACAATTAACCTAAATCCATATTAGATAATAAAAAAATTTAAGTTTCAAGAGATTTCATGCTTCCAAAAGTTTAATAAATTTAGAATTGAATTAAATTTAAATTGATGATTATTTTAACAATACATTAAGAAATAGTATAATTAGATTAATCTCAACCATCATCTTCCATATAATTAAAAATTGTAGTAGTCTAAACATTCTATGAAATGACTCTTTCTAGATGAGATTTTTTGGTGACATTTGTCTGAAATATGATGAGAAATTTGGGTTTTTCAGTATGTTGAATCCATTTCAACATGCACACATAAATTTTAAACAACAAAAAATATTGATTTTCTCCAAATTTATATCGTCTATTCCAATAAAAAAAATCATTACAATTACACCTTAAAAATTAACAAAAACATAATGTAAAAACTTATATATACCCTAAACATAAATATATACTTCAATAAAAATAGATCATAAAAGTGATAAACAATGCTTAAAAACATCTCCATAAATATAAATAATAATTGATAATTAAAATATATATATATATATATATAATTTATATTTAAAATAGTACGATATAAAACATAAGTATAATTATGTTAATACTATTACTTAAACAAGTCAATGTCATATTGAATACAAATCAATAGTATCACCAATGAGGTCAATAAGGTCAATAGTGTAATTGTTCTTATGACAAGTATGTAATTGTTCTTATGATAAGTGAATGAAATGATCATTTTTTACTTGGTAGTCAAATACTTGTGCAAGGTTGGATTGCTCCTTTCAAACAAAGTTGGGTCGGAGCATGGGGATTGTTTTTTTTGAGTGGGAATGGATTTTTTTGAACTGGAAGTATGAAAGTGGATTGTTAATGGCAGAGGATGGGTACAATTTACTATAACACTTAACTGGTCTTTACTTTAGAATGTGGGTGTATTGTTTCGGGGTTCTGGATATTTGAGTTGTTCTACCAAGCCTACTTTCTTCTTCACTAAGCGAGACTGTTCTATCATGGGTTTCAGATTTTTTAGCGATGTTCTAAAAAACCACACCTTCATTAACTATAACCCTATCATTACCAGTCTGACGTCTTTCTCCTACTTTGCGAGTTTATATCTTTTATTACCTTCGAGTTAGTGGCTCTTTGGGATTTGGGTCCATACTGCTATTTATTACTTATCTAGGAAACTGGACTATTTGTTAGTCTTCCAATTGGTTAGAGTTGAGTCGTTTCCAGGTGGACGTTTATGGAAGCTTCCCTCCATAACGAGGTGGAAAGAAATGTCAAGGCACTTATGAGTGCCGATGACGAGTACATCTGGGAACAAAAGGACATTTATGTCAAGGAAGGCGGCTTGGGGAATGAGTTTTTGGGTTCACCACCTAAAACTTATATGTCGTCTTTTACTACAGACCCTCTTGTCAAACTATCGAACAACCCTATGTCTAGTTCCTTGGTTGAACCATCTACAACTTTCCTTCCTAGTCGTCAGAATTCTGGTTCACAGCTCTTTAGAAATTCCCCGGTTGGCACCAAAGGGTTTCTTTCCTAGGAGGGACAAAGAAAATCCCAAAAAATGGAGCATCCTTATACAACTAGGCGAAAGGTGTGGAAAGCTAACAAAAATCTTAAATGAATGGTTATAGTCTTTGATGTGGGGTTAGAAGAAACATGTAGGATGGCCCTTTGTGGGCTGGTGGGTAGAATTTCTTATAGCCACCTCAGAAAGGAAATACTTGAGGTTTTGGGTTAAAAATCATTGGCGGCTGATTCTAGATTATGAGCCAGAGACATTATATCTTAGAAAGGGATGGATCAGATTTATTTGCAGGTATTCAGAGGACACAAATGTATTATTGAACTCTCTTTGGGTATTTGGAGGAAGCAACTTAATGCTCAAATGTTGGCAGGTTTCTTTTAACCCGACAACTGAGCATTTCCAACTCTGTCATCTGCGAGTACTTCTTCTAGGCCTTCCTTTATATCTATGGAATGAAGGTTCCCTACGGGCTATAGGCGATAATCTCGGTAAATTCATGTCTTTTGAGTCTAAGTGCTTTACCAACCCTGAGCAAAAATTGGGAAGAATTCTCATGGAGATGGATATCCACTGTGGGTTACCGGATTCAATTGATATAGAGTGGCGGGGTTGCAGATTAGTTCAGTCGCTTGACTATCTAGGGATACCTTTTCGGTGCAATGATTGCAGACAAATGGGTCACCTCTGCTGCAAATGTATTGGTAAGGAAGCTGAGGAAGTTTCTGAAAATACTGAACTACAAAGAAACCCTCCTGAGTATATGGATGAAGCAGAGTCTTTTGGATGTACGGATCATCATATTGGTGTCTCCACTTCACATTTGCAGGAGGGTCATTTGATACTAATGGGTAAGATACAAATCCTTTGTCCATCTTTATTTTCTTCTCTGACACATTGGGAGAAAGAGGCCTTAAATACTTCAAGCTGGTTAACTTCCTCTACTTCTACCCTTCGACTCCCGGATAAGGTGTTGACCACTTCTGAACCTTTACCACCAAGTTCCCTAAAATTTTAAGGTGTTGACGATCCTCTGTTTACTCCTTCTATAAGTGTCCCTCCTAAGGTCTTGACTTCAGGGACCTTTCAATCCTCAACCCTTTACTAGAACACTTCTCAGCCCCTCTCTCTTCCCCCGAAGAGACTTATACTGGATCCTTCACCACCAACAGACCCACAAGATTCCCCCCTGATAGAACTAGGTTTCAGGGAGGCTGAGGATGATGATTCCACCCTCAATGGTGTTCTCGATTCCTTTATTCCTTACATCACTGACTCTATTGATACCTTGTTGGTACCTACTTACTTAGAGAAGACCATCCTTGATCCTCCCTCAGGAACAGGAACCTCAACTCACCCCAAGACTCCAGGTAAGGAGGGTAAGAATTATGCCTGGTCTTGAGGCATTGGAGTTGAATTGTCACCCATAAAGACGAGAAGTATACATAAAAAAGATGGCGGTATTCTATAATCAACATGTTAAATCTTGCCCTTCCTCCAGTGATAATGGTGCTCTTAGAGCGATGAAAGCCCTGGTGCAGGCTAAGCAATGTTATTGTTTTCTCTGAATATTCAAGGGATTGGAGGTTCCCACAAAACAACCTCGATACGTAGTCTCCTGGATCAGACTCACCCTGACATTTTCTTTCTACAAGAGACTCTAGATCATGAACAAAAGGCTAGAGATTTTATGTATCACCTTCGTCCTTCTTGGGTTTCGAGTGCTGTAAATGTTGTCGGTAATTTAGGAGGTTTACTAGTGAATTGGGATTTGAATTTGTATGATTTATCTCCCTATCTTACAGTCAGAGGTATAATATTAACATGCAGGTGTGTTATCAATCAACAGAAGATCTCTCTACTAAATGTGTATGGTTCGTGTGTATATCGGAAGCAGTTTTGGAGATCGCTAGCCGAAAGAGGCATTTAATCTATCAAAAACCTGATTATTGTTGGCAACCTAAATATCAGCATCTCCTCGGATGAGAGCTGGGGTGGCTCATTCATTCCTGGACTATCAGAGGATTACTATAGAAATTTATTCCTGTCAAAGAAGATGATCGATGTAAAGCCGACTAAAGTGGTTCGAATGTGGCGAAATGGTCGTACAGGTCATGAAGCCATAACCAGATGTCTTGAAAGGTTCTTGGTTTCTGAAGGTTTGTTGGAGGGTGTGGGATTATCCCGTTCTTGGGTGGAATATCCTTTCATTTCAGATCATGCTCCCTTACTTTTACAGCTGTAAATTCCCCCTAATTTTAAGGCTTACCCTTTCAAACTTAATTCAAATTGGCTTAAGGATGATGATTATATGGCTTTGGTTCACAAAGTTTGGAAAGACCCTCATTTTCTCTCAGAAGGCGATAAACAATGCAGAATGGTCTGGAAGTTAAAGGAACTTAAGTTACAAACAAAAATATGGGTTAAGGAAGTTAAAGAGAGAGACAAGGCTTTCCTGGAGAAGCTAGAATCTGAACTTAAAGATAATTTGGTGAATTCCTATGGGGATTCTACAATCTGAGAAAATGAACAAATCATTAGGGAGATGGAGATTAAAATGAATTAAATCTTGCGCGAGGAAGAGGAGTCTTGGAGACTTTGTAGCAAAGCCACTTGGATCAAATGTGGGGACAATAATACTAGTTTTTTCCATAAGTTGGCCATCCATAACAGGAACCAGAAACATGTCTGGGAAATCTATGATAGAAATGGTAATATCACTACGGACCAGGAAGCGATAAAGGAAGAAGCGATGGACTACTTTAGACACTTTTTTGAGTCCCATACAACCAATAATGTAAATGAAAAATTCAGGTTAGCTAGATTCTTCCCCAGGATGATGAGAGAGGAGGATGCAAGATCCCTCTATATCCATGTCACCTTGTAGGAATTGAAGGATGTACTTCTTCAATTCAAAAAAGAAAAGAGCATGGGCCCTGATGGATGGACAACAGAGTTCTTTACTTTCTTTTTCGACATGGTAGGGGAAGACCTCCTTGAGATGGTTGAGGGCTTGAGAGTGAAAGGAAAATTAAGAGGATGATTGAATTCTACCTTTCTGGACCTTATTCCAAAGGAAAACAAGCATGTTTCCTTTGACGATTTCCAGGTGATCTCACTTTGCAACCTCTTTTATAAGGTGATCTCCAAAGTGATTTCTAATTAGATCAAGCCAACCCTGTCGATATTCCTATCTTTTGAACAATTGGGCTTCCTCCAGGGAAGAAGGATTCAATACACAATTGGAACGGCTCATTAAAGTCTACATAGTATAAAAAAAAAGAAATTAAAATCTTGGTGATGAAAATTGACTTGAGGAAAGCCTATGATTGCTTAGACTGGGAATACTTGAGACTAATTCTTATTACAGTGGGCTTTGGCATCCAGTTATCAAATTGGATCATGAGCTGTGTAACCACATCTACCTTCATTGTTCTGTTCAATGGAGAGGCGACAGATTTTTTCAAAAGTGGTAGGGGGCTTCATCAAGGTTGCCCACTATCACCATTATTGTTTATCCTAGCTATGGAAGGGCTCAATCTCTTGATTAAAAATAACATTGTTGAAAGCAGAATTACAGGCATTAAAGTCTCCAAATTGATCAAGGTGGTTCATTTGGGCTGGAGAGAGCGGACTCAATGTCATTGTTATATGGAACCTAGAATGAGTAAGTCCCATATCTACAAGTGAAAAAATCTCATCTAGTAAGCTTGCAAGCCAGCCCCATCATTTAAGTGGGTGGCGGGGTTTTTTATTTGTGGACGACATCATTATTATGACAAAGGAAAATATCAATGAATGGAGGGTGATATCAAATATTCTTTAGAGTTTTTTTAATGCCACGGGCTTAATGATTAACAATGCAAAAACTATAGTTCACTTCGAGGGATTAACCGAAACAGATTTGAGTCCTCTAAAGGAGCTTCTTTCATACTCTTTTATTGAGATGAAAACAAGTTTCAAATATCTTGGTTACTACTTAAAGACCGACCCCTCCAAGAATGAAAATTGGATATGGTTAGTGACTAATATGGAAAGGAAGATCGGGCTCTGGTGTAGTAAGTGTCTCTCATTAGGTGGCCGGTTTATTTCGGTGAAAGCGGTGTTGGAAAGCCAGGGTGTATACTTGATGTCCCTAGAGCTCATTCTGCACTCGATTCTAAATAAAATTCGCAATATGATGTTTGATTTTATATGGAGTGGAAGAAAGTATAAACACCAGTTTCATCTTTGCAGATGGGACATATTATCCAGACCGAAGAAATGTGGTGGTTGGGGCCTCGGGAATCTCTCACTTTTTAAGTCAGCTTTATTGGTCAATATTCTATGGAGAGTTCTGACGCAGGATGGTATTTGGCCTAGAGTTCTAATAGATAAAGATATTTATAACTCAATTGTGATGAACTGGTACAGATAGTCCTCCCATAGGCACCCCAGAGCATCTAGACTCTGGAATAGCCTCACTAGTATTATTCACTTGATTTTCCACTGGCAATGTTGGTGCCCAGGATTGGGTCATCTAATCTCTTTAGGTAGGGATTGGATTATTAGTATGGGAGGCCACTATTTTCTCTTGGATTCCTTGATTTCTCATCTTATTGTTCTTAGGAAAACAATCCTAGCACAAGTTAAATCCCCCTGCAGTGTTGACTCTATTACAGATACTTGGCTTAGCAGTGAAACTTTGGGTTTAAGTGGTATTCTTGCTTCAGAATGGGATAGGTACCCTAGGGTGCTTCTTGGCATGGGCATTAATATTCAGAATTCTGCAGACACCATTGTGTGGAGAGAGGGGGATTCATCCAGAAACTTGACTGTTAAGAATGTGTATAATTCTCTCATTTCAACTTTGGAATATCCAACGGTATGTGGCTGGAAATTAAACCTATGGAAGTGAAACATACAATTAAAAATTAAATTGTTTATATGGTTGGATGTAAATAAAAAGGTTTTGACCTGGGACACACTTCAGAGAAAAGGATGGGAAGGTTTGGGGATATGCGTCCTGTGCAAGACAGATTTAGAAGATATCAATCACTTTCTCATTCATTGTTCCTTCACAAAGGCAGTCTGGGCTAGACTGCACACTCTCCACAATATTAATTTTTTTTGGAATGGCGCTACTGTCTCTGATTGTGTATCTATATGGACAAAGGACAAATCTGCACCGATTAGTCTGGCAGCACACACTTGTTGGCATATTTGGATCAAAAGAAATAAATCAATTTTTGAAGAAAAATATCCCTTGCATCTTACAGTGGCTCATAGGATGCGGGGTCCTTTATTTGATGTCCCCCCTCACTTAAATATATACCAAACAGGGTCTAGAATATTATGCTCAAAGATGGTTTTTCTATTGCATGCTTTGATGGAGCAACTCTATCAAATGGAAAGTGTTGTGGTGTTGGAGGTATCATCAGAAATCTAGAAGCGGATGTTATCATATGGCATATTAATTGTGGGGCTAGTACAAATACTAAGGTGGAACTCATGGGCGCTTGGGCTACTCTTACTATAGCTTCCTTGTGGTCCATCCAAAAAATTTAGATTCTAGGAGACTCACAGGTAACTATTGATTGGTTAAATCTTAAAGGCAAGCTACAGGTGACAGACCTTGAAGGCTGGAAGAAAAAAACTAGAGAACTTGCAAATACCTTCAAGGTTATCATCTTCCATCATATCTACATGACTTTCAACAAAGAGACTAGCATTTTATCCAAATGGGTGTTGCGGGAACCGAAAGGTAGATTATCTTTTTATCTATGGAGTAATGGGCCTCTCACCCATCTTGACATCTTTGAAGTATCTTAAAGGGTGATGAGACTTTATTTTGGTTTCTATGTTGTAGTGGAATTACTCCTTTTTCCTGAGTTAACACTCATGGTACTTTGTATTTTATCTTTATGAGACATCATAATACCTGCATAGTACTTGTTCTTACTATTTTGGGAACTTGTTGATCCTACTAGCCTATTACAAAGGACCGTATTTGATGATGTAAATGAAATTATATTTTAATATAATTTTCGAGAAATTTTCTATTGAAAAAAATGAATAAAATGATGTCAATGAATTCATGTAACAAAATATGATATAAAGTCTTATATATCTTAATCATAAACATGTATTTACTTAAATAAATAAAAATATATAATTATTAAAAATTCAATACTTATATTTGTGAATATATCTCTAAATAATGTTCCTTTAGATTAAGATATTTTACATATAAATATGTTAATTCAAATTTATTCAATTTTATTTATTAATCAATTCGCAAACTCGTGTCTGGTTATTATGTGATAGTACATTTATGTACCTTTAGATTGTTTCATAAAGATTTTTTACATATAAATATGTTAATTCAAATTTATTCGATTTTATATATTAATCAATTCTCAAACTTTGTGTCCCGTTATTATATGTGATAGTACATTTATGTAGTAAGCAGCAACTTTAATTTTAGTGGTTAATAATTGTAATAGGTAGGTAGTGAGTGTTTTTCTAATTATTTTTGGAAAGGCAGTAGAGAATGGAATCATCTAATTTTGTAAAAAAATTGTTATTAGTTATTAAAATCAGTTTTGTCTAGTTATTCTATGAAATGGTTTTTCTAATCCAGCTATATAATTTTTGAATGTAGAAATGGATTTAGTATGCTAAAAAACCTTTAGGGTATTAGGATTATATAGAAATAATCACTCAAATCTACTAATTTAACAATTTCTCATAAAATTTGGGCAGAAAAATATCTCATTTCATAAAACTTTTAACCTACCGCATTAAAATCAGAAGATACAAAAAATAAAAATTTCGATCAATTTAAAATTCTCTAAAATATGTAAATTAAAAATTAAATAAAACTTTCATAAACATTATTTCACTATACCTAAATTTTAAATCATTAAAAACCCTCTTCATACTTGAAATTTGTATAATATATATATATATATATATATATATGAAAAAAATAAAATTTATTTATTACTATATGGGCTTGGTCTGAAAAGACTAACCCCATCTTTTCAATTTCTAATACCCCATTATTGATGTTAAAAATATATATCACAGATACATCTTATATCGTGTGTATCCATTTTATTGTTGGAGTAATTAATTTCTATTTATCTTATATATTTAAAGTAAAATATTCTTCATTATATTGTTAAGATTATGGTTTGTTAATTGCAATATAGAAATTTTTACTTTAATGATTTATGAGTTTGTTAAATTTAGAAGAAATTATATCTCCTATTTATAAGAGATTGAGCCATTCTCTCAACTAAATAGATTGTATACCTAAAATAACCAAAACCAAAATTAATTAATTTAATAAATAAAATACAAGAATAATTTTTATATACTCAATATTTTTCTAAGTTTTATAACATCAATCATATTACATGCTTGAATTGCATTGTGCTCTTTAGCATTTGATTTGAGTAGTTTGGAAGAGAATTAAAAATCTTTTGTAAACTATGGATAATAGGTGAGAGTCTTACGTACTTCTGATAATTTTTTATTAGAATATTAAAGTGATATGTTGTTTGTTCGGAACGTTATCAATAACCTAATAACATTAGTTGAAGACATAATCAATGTGATACCATGCAAAATCTGGCTTTCATTTCTCAAACCCACTTGTGATAGGTAGTGAGCGAAGCTTTATGAACCACTATAACTCTTGAACCACTAAACCACTATAACTCTTGATCATTTATTGTTATAATTTTTTTGTTTAGTAATTTATAATTTATTTTATTTTTTATTGTTTAAATTGTATTTTTGAATGTATAAATGAAAAGTGGTTAAAAAACATTTCAAAAGTAGAACGTTTAAATAACTGCTATTTATTTATATATATAATTGTGGAGGGAATTTATCATAATTTGGTTGTCAATTATCAATAAAGATAATTATTATTGGTTATTATTGACAAACGCTGATTGACTCATCATTTTTATTCTAAAAAACCATGTCACCTAAAATAACTCATTGACCAAAAACCTCTAGTCTTGAGCAGTTAACCTATTTCCTTGAGTGTGAAGAAAACTATTTTTGAATGTGAGCAATATCCAACCTGCTAAGCAGCATTGAATGCCGATCTAAATTACTTTCAAATCTTAGCAGCATTGAATGCCGATCTAAATTACTTTCAAATCTTAGCAGCATTGAATGCCGATCTAAATTACTTTCAAATCCGATTACCAGTAATCTACCTGCCACAGCATTCAATGCTGCTATCAGGCTGGATACTAGCAGCGAAGAACAACAATCTTAACTAATATATACATATAAAATAAAAAAACCATTTTGATAGTATTTTCTGCACTTTAAACATAATTTTTTTTGAAGTACATTCCGTTCATGCACCGGTGTTGTACCTGTCAGACATATCTAATCATATGTAGCAGCATCATCCTGAGTTGAATCAGGCCGCAGTTGTCAGATCAGTATAGTGTACCCATTCACATCGTTCTAAGATAGTGAAGAGCCTTCTAGATCGTCTATTAATTCATAATTTCGAACAAACCATCTACAAGTGGAGTCTTGTTACTGCAATTCAGTAATTTCTAGGTAGTATTGCTACTTGTATAACTCGGCATATATTACCCACATTGTATTGCTAAGTAATAAATAATGTTAAGGAGCTTTAAACCATATAAACCATCCTAGTGCTTTTGGTGTCGGGTGGGTTCAGCGAAACTCCTAAAAATGAAAACTAAAAACAAAAGCTAATCATTTGAGTTATGAAAACAATGGGCAGAAACAAAAAAAAAAACATAACGCTGTTCTTGGGTATTTTGACATTCAGATAGTGTTAAAAAATTAAAATTTGCTCACCCCCGGTTGTCATTAGTGTTTAAATATATTTAAATAGTTTATCAATTAAAACCAGTGCTTTATACAATGCTTTTTACCATTCAATATAAGGAAATGTGTAATTCCTATCCACGCAAATTGTCAAAGCAAATAGAAAGAAAACAAAAACAAATAGTAAGCCAATTATCCAAAAGTCCATTGATATCTAGAAGAGCCATTGAAAATGTGTCTTTCTCACTTCGTTGTTGTTTTCCTGATCGCGATGGCGTTAACAGGGAAATGTTATGACATTCTTTCCATTGTGTGTGGAAGTTGTGTACTTTATGGGACCCTTATTGAAGTGGCCCGTGAAGGGCAACTACATGGTGGCTTCATAAAAACAAACTAACTCGTGACAACAATTTCTTGATTGGTGGCATATAACATTGTTTTGATTGCATTTTCATAAGTTATATCATAATACAAATTTATCTTTGTGTGTAGAAGTGAGACACAATGATATAGGTGGATATCAGTGGCTACCCACCTATTCCACTGGTTCAAAGAATAATTTTTGTTTTGGTAGTGTTTTTACAGTTTTTCGGGTCCCAAACTTTTGGGGCTGTTTCGAGGCCCTAAATATAATCACAATCAGGAACCTGTACCAAATTTCCCGAATTGATGACTTTCTTGAGCAGCTCAAGGGAGCTAAGTTTTTCAGTAAGATTGACGTGAAGTCTGGCTGCCACCATGTCCCAATAAAATATATTGATGTATGAAAGACTGCTTTCAAGTCCAAAGAAAGTCTTTTCGAATGGCTAGTCATGCCCTTTGGTTTGACAAATGCTCCAACAAATTTCATGAGATTGATGGACAATATATTGCGGCCTTTCACCAATTCTTTTGTCATGGTATATCTGGATGATATCCTCATCTTCATCAAGAATTGGGCAGAACATTTGCAGTATATTTAGTAGGTCCTTGACACTCTGCGAAAACACAAGCTATATGCTAACTTGGAAAAATGTTCTTTCGGCATGCACATGGTCCAATACTTAGTCTACATTGTTGATGAGCATGGTTTGCATGTGGATCCAACCAAGATCCAAGTCATTTATCACTGACCAAACCCGACCACACTAACCAAGCTTCGAAGTTTCTTAGAACTTTCCAACATCTATCGTAGGTTCGTGTTGGGATTCTCCCATATTGTATGAGCCCTCAACCAAGTGACCAAGGGTGGTTGCAAGGTAAAGTTTGTGTGGGGGAAGTCAAAACAACACGCATTCAATGATCTAAAAAATCGTTCGTTCTCATCTCCGATACTCTCCTTACCCGATCTGCAACAACCTTTTGAGATTGAGACTTATGCCTCAGACTATGTCATGGGCGTAGTTCTCACTCAACACAATGATCCAATGACATATCATAGTGAGACACTATCAAATGTTGTCTGTAAGTACCCCACCTATGACAAAGAAATGTATTCTATTGTACAATCTTACCGACAATGGAAGCACTACATTCTCAGGAATGAAACAATCATCCACATTGATACAAGCCTCTATAGTTTATGAAGACTCAAGGAAAATTGTAGAACGACGACCATCGAAAGTGGTCCACATACTTGCAACAGTTTCATCTCAACAACAAATATAAGAAATGGAGCACCAATTGTTTCATTGACTATCTCATTCGACCTCCCATTGCGGCCTTAACCACGGTGCTCCACTCCTGTGGCCATGAGGCATTCAAGTGGCCCCAACTCTATAAGAGAAATCTTGACCACTTACCAGATGTTGGGCATAGGCGTGAATGTCACTGAATTTCATGTTCAAGATGGA
>ML789804.1:568459-603776 GCA_009831015.1 Picea engelmannii
TGAATGAGGCATGAAGAAAAATATTGTATTGTGGAGCGGTAGCTCAATAGGAGGATGCCCCCTCGAAGAGGCAAGTGAACAGGAGAGGATCCCTTCCATAATAGGATCCATTGTATGGTGTTGCCCTACCCTAAGGGTTTGATATAATAAAGTTGTGTTTTTATATATTGTTCTTCTATATCTGTTGTGGTGATTTTGTATTTAGTCTTTGGTTCTTAACAATTGGTATCAGAGAACTTTCCTTGGCCGGAGTTGTGGGCAAATATTTTTTATTTTTGCAGATTTTTTTTTTCAGAGCAGAAAAAAGAGGGCCGCGACATTATTGAAGTTTTTCGTATATTTTGGTGCAAAATTTGCAGAAAAGAGTTGTATATCTGAGTTCCTCTCAAAAAAACACCCAATTTTAAAAAAAAAATCGACCGAAACGAAGTCCGGAAGGTCAAGATATTGAGGTTTTAAAATCTGCAATTTTCAGGGTTTTTTCTGCGGACGGCGGCGTGATTTGTTTTTATTTCTATAGAATTTGGAGGCCAAATATTCCCAAATAAATTACATATCTGAGTTCCTCTCACAATTTCACCGAATTTCAAAAAAACAATCATCCGAAACGGAGTCCGGGAAGTGGAGTTATGAGCATTTGAACTTCAACAGTTTTTAGGGTTTTTCCAGAAAAAACCGCGATTTTCTGCCGAAACTTATTGAGTTTATTTTTTTGGGTTTTCAGATGGCTATTTCTTCTCAAAACCTGAAAGAAATTATTGAATCATTCAAAGCCCAATTGTTTCACACATTGGATGAGAGATTGGATGTGTTAGCACAAGACCTCACAGACAGCCTCACAAATATCATCACAGATGGCCTTAATGACAGTTTTCGTAGTATTCAAGATTCATTGAACAACATGCAGGAGATATTTCTTATGCAGGGCCTTAGGGATGAATATAATCATGAAATATATGCTTAGTATGATTTTGAGGCAGATTGTGATGATTGGTATATGGATAGTTGTCATTTCTGGGATGACAACCACTTCCATATTTTATTTGATGACTCTACTCCACCTTCTACAGAGAACATCAATGTCTCAGATCAGGAGTCAGTTACCAGCGTTTAGTCTACATATTCTATAGTGGTATTATTCCTTCCAGATTCTACTATGACCATTTTCCACTATGGATCTTCTTATTTGGATCAACATGATAGGTGTCAGTCTTTGGAGCATCATTTGGAGTTGGTTATTGGGTTCCAAAATTTTCTTAGGGGAGTTCAGATGAGCACTTGGACATGGGACCCAGGCTTACAATGGTGGTTGGACTACTTCAGCATGGTGGATTTATTTTCTACACGGGACCCTGGTTCTTCAATCTTCTTCAACATTATGGTCCACAATTATCCATGGGACCCTGGTATATGATTGTACATAAAGTGTTGAGGACAATGCTTTCATAAGGGGGATGGAATGTAAGGTAGCTAGAGAGGTAGTGGGGGGGCCTAGAGGGTCCATAGTGATAATAGTGGAGGTCATTCAATGTAAGGTGGACTAGGTCCACTATATTATTAACTAAGACCCACTATGGTAGTTAGATATAATAAATGGGTAATTAGATATAATAAATGTAAGAGGACTTCTTAGAAGGTTCTACTTCTAGAAGATTCCTCCTCTAGAATTTTCTTAGGTGATGGTAGAACTATATAAAGGGGTTCAGACAATGAATGAGGCATGAAGAAAAATATTGTATTGTGGAGCGGTAGCTCAATAGGAGGATGCCCCCTCGAAGAGGCAAGTGAACAGGAGAGGATCCCTTCCATAATAGGATCCATTGTATGGTGTTGCCCTACCCTAAGGGTTTGATGTAATAAAGTTGTGTTTTTATATATTGTTCTTCTATATCTGTTGTGGTGATTTTGTATTCAATATTTGGTTCTTGACACTTTGTATTGAAGCCTCATTCTTCTTCCTAGTCATCATTATGTCCTTACCCACGAGACACCCTAATGAGCATGATTTGTTGTCTTTCAAGCTTGCTTTAAATTTTGAAAGAAACATCCAATGAGACTGTATTTATTCTTTTCGATCTCATATGGATTACTTGAGAAAAGTATCCCCCTGGAGTCTTCTTTAATCCCTTTTCAGACTCTCAAAAATTGAAAAGATTGTCGAGCGATCTTGTTTCCCTTCATGCTCACCAAACTTAAATTTGAAGGCACTTATGTTCCGCGGTAGTTTACCCCTTTTTCGGTCCGGATGGCTAATTTTATGAATAAATTTATTTTCTAGGAACTTCGGTTCACGAGAAGAGTATTCTCAGGTGTAAGTTTAATGCTTTTTTGGGCCTGAGGGACTAAATTTTCATAAAAGGAACATTGTCCTTGGTTTTTCTTTATCTCTTTTTCATGAATTGGAGATTACTTACGAAAAAGGAACCCCTACAAAGTCCACATTTAATCTCTTTTCAGAATCTCTAAATATTAAAAGATCGTTGAGTGACCTTGTTCCTTCAGACTCGCTAAATTGGTCCAGAAGAACATCTACTTGGCATGAGCTTAACCCTTTTTCCAGCAGTAGATTATTGTGGAAAAAGGTATGCTTAGGGATATTTGTCTCACCAGGAGAGTTCTCCTCAAACACATGGCCTATTGAGAGTATCATTTTCTTATTATTTTGGATGTCAGTGCCACTAGGTGTTTTTTAGCAGAAGGTATGTATCTCAGAGCCTTGGAAACAATATACCTCTTCTCACCTCACCCCATCATTCTCATATCTCTTGGTCTCACCTGTCTCTCATTATTGTCTCATATATCTCTTGGTTTCACCTATCTCCCTCCCTTACTCATCCACCCTTTACCTCTTCTCACCTCCTCCACCTCCACTTGTCTCACTTATCTCACACTCCTCTCACCCTTTCCCCTTTTCAGTCACAAGGTACGTTTTAACAAGAATGTGCCAAATAAATATTTTATGCATCTAGGGCCATCAACAACAAGCTTACTCACTGCAAAGGAACCTTCAAGGGTATCATTGGTCTCTTGATGGGGATATAGTCACCATTATGCGATTTTGAACATTGAGTAAAAATATTTGGAACACAGATATGATCAAGGGAACAAAACTAAGAGTTAGGACCTGAAGGAAACTTATAGGATTATGGTGCCAATAATGACACTTTGAATGACCAAAAATGACATATCGGGGGCATCCTTTTCCTCTAACTAGGTATATAGATACCACTATAATTTTTTAGCATCATGTATGGGTCTTGGGGCAATGAAGATAACTAGGGTGGGAAACATGAAAGCTAGGCCCTAAAGAAATATTCTATCCATATAGGTCAAAGAAGAATGCCTCAAACAACCATGCATGTCCTCTTGAGAGTATCATTGGTCTATTATTTTGGATATTGGTGACACTAAGTGGTTTTGAGTATAAGGTATGTGTCTTAGGGCCCTAGAAAAATAATTCCTCTTATCAAATCCTCCCCTTTTCCCCCTCTCACCCCACCCCCTCATGACCGCCTCTCCTAGTGTCACCTATTTCCCACTCTTGTCTCACCTATCCCTTGGTGTCCCCTATATATATCCCATACCCATCCATTCTTTACCTCTTATCACCTCCTCCCCCTTTTCCTCTCCTGCACCACCCCCTCATTCCCACCTTCACTTAACTTTCCTTCTTCCCCATGTTGTCACTCCTCCATATTTTCCACCCATATAAACTAAACTTACCTCTCCACTCACTTCCTCTCCCAACCCCTTCGTACCCTCCACCCCCTCTACCCCTCATCTCCATCCTCCCCTATCACATTGCATCCCCTCTTCCTCTATAACCCACTCTTTCCTCCAATACTCCTCTCCATCTTCCCCTTCATCCTACCTCACCCTCCTCCTTGGCTCATTTCTTCTATCCTTCATTCCCACTACTCCCCCTTCACTACACATATACCCTTCAATTTTTCTCAAATCCTCCCCCATTTTCCCTCTCACACCACCCGCTCATTCCAACTTTTCTTGGTCTCACCTATATCTATCTCTTCTCTCCTATCTCCCTCTACCTTCTATGCCTATACAAACTACCTCTCAGATCACCTCCTCTTCCAACCATTCAATGATTTTACCTCCTTTACTTTAGGCCCACCACTCCCCATCCCCTACCCATCACCCCTTTTCCTCTTCTCACCTCCCTATCTCACCACATCCTCCCTTCCCCTCTATTCTTCCCTCACCTCCTCAACCTTCATACGTATACCCCCTCCCCCTTATCCCCTCCTTCCTTTCCTTTATCGAGCCTTCAGCTCTTCTCACCTTCTCCCCCTTGTCCCCTCTCATCCCACCTTCTCATGCCTACCTCTAAGCATCACACATTTCCTTTGCAGGTAATTCTTGGCCTCTAAGAAAGATGTTAGTTCCCTCCCAAATTTTTTATTTTTATGTATATGTATAAATTCCTTGGTATAAAACCAATACTTATTTTTAGTAATATTCCATCCCTAAACCCGTACACTCTTTAGATCCAAATTGTTGGCACAGGGGCAGACCCAGGGTTCAACTCCAAGAGCACACCAACAAGCCCTAACTATTGGCCCTTTTGGCAACACATGCGAAGTAGATGCAGTCTCACCTGAAGCATATATGGGGGGGTTGCAGGATAGAGATGTCTACAACCAAGGGGAATATCAAGTGGATCTAATACTAGAATAATACAACATGCATATATCACTTATCGGCTTAGATATACTCCACACAACTATCTATCAGATCTAATTTAGTAATGCAATTGCAGTATATCAAAGGGCAAAGAGTATAGCATCAATCTCACACTACACAAAGTATACGTGGTTCACACCCTCTCTAGGGCTACGTCCACAGAACTGTGATTATAATATATTAAGATGAAGCATATAGTTCTTCTTTGCACTCTCAGCTAGCATATCTTCTCTCTTCTTCTCTTTATTTCTCCTATCCCTGCACACCTAGCTGCAGGGTTGATCTTTGCACCCAGCTGAAGATCTTACAATACAAAAGGCTCTCATACTCTACACTTCTTTCTCACTCGATAGTACTCACTTGATCACACAACAACAATCATAACACCAACAATAGTAGCAACAACCCATCCCAGGTCCTTTAGACCTCTATTTATACATTGTAGTCACTCACTGACATCCTTAGGCCAAAACCTAGGTGTCAAAACCCTAGATACCAAAACCCTAGGTGTCTAAAACCCTAGGTCAACTTGACCCACATTTTCAGGGCTTCACCAACCTATCTTTCCTTCCTTCTCATGTGGTGCTCCAAAGCATCCAACGGTGGATTTTTTCGCTTGTTGAGTTGTCCACGATCCTTCTTCCTTACTAATCTTTCATCCTCGATCTCCTCGTTTATCAACTTTCTTTATTTTACTTTGCTCCGTCTTTTCTGCTCTTTTGCTCACTTCGACCCAGTAACAGTCACTATGTCTTCCGAATAGTTCATATTTTTCCTTTTCTTCCTTGATCTTCACTAACTTTCATAACCAAGGGCCAACACAAACCCTGCCTACATCCCCAGATACTCATGAGCCATCAATTCCCTCTTAAATTGGGCCATTTCCTCTACCCTACACACCTTCATTTCTAGGAAATATCCCCTCCTTGAGACACCATCACTTATGCCCCTGTAATCTCTTCTATAGGTCCCTATTCCTTCCCCTATGCATATTCACACTATTTACCCCTATGTTTGGGCTCCCTTCACCCTACATATGTCCCACATTCCCTCAACCCATAAACTTATCCCTTATCCCCTCATCTATAACCTTAGCCCCAACCATAACCCTTCGCCCAATTCCCCCTAGCCCCTTTCCTTCACAAATGGATCCTAAATACCCTTTACCTATTTTATGCGGTCTCCACCATCCTCACTATAACCCACTAGTGTGTTGGGCCCATTTTCTGACAATTTACTGATGCATGTTCGTCGCCACAAGGTCTCAAGTACGATGAATGATACAACCCATTTTTCATTGTGTCACATCCATCAATAGTACAATGATCATTCTTTCGTCACAATACAAATGAACACATATATCATAACATTAACCAATTTCGTTCCCAAATCTAGGTTGTTCTCATCGTTGGTCCATCGTAAGAGAGACTAACCTACGATGAACGTGCCCCGTCAATTCATCTCAAATCCATTATGTTGTCGTCTCTATTACATTGGAAGATCGAAAAATGTCTGTCATAAGAGAAAACATCATTGGCGAGTGTGCCCCATCAATTTGTCACAACTCCATCATGTTTTTGTCTCTAGTCTATCGTTCAAGTGATAAATCATTGACAAATGTACGCCATAATTTCGTCACAACTCCATCATGTTTTCATCTCCAGTCCTTCGATAGAGAGATTAAGCTATGACAAAATATTGATGAATTTTCCACAAAATATCATCAAGATCTCGTCGAAATATCAATAGGGTACTGACAAATGGGTTGTATTTCCGATGGTTACTAGTTGAGGAAGATAACATTATGCTAGTCGAACCATCGACAAATGGGGTTGTCGATTGTCTGACAAAGGGTTATTATTTATAAAACATTATATATTGTTTCTTCTAATGCATTGTTCCCATTAAATATACTCTGTAGATATTGGTACAAGTAGGAACACTATCAATAAGAAATGGGAAATGAAGCAAGAATCACCATATCACTTCTATTACAAACAACTCTTAACTACATAGTATAGCTTATAAGACATCTTCGTTATGGAATCACATTATGTAGAAGAAAACACCTTATGAATGTATACAAGCTGGTATAGCTTAGTACCAGTGCAATATGGATAAGTAACCTTTGTTTGTTCTGAATATCTATGGGATTGATACACCTTATCACTTATAACAAGTACAAAGCTCGTTATTACTCATATTAATACTGTATTAGTGATAGAATATGCCTAATCAGTAACCCTTATTATTAATAGGGTAGAAAAACATAAGCTTATCTATGTAAAACCATTGTTATGGAACATCTTATCTCTATAATTTCTTATAGATTTATGCTTGATAACAAGAACATTAGTAGAAGCATCTCTATTCAACAAGATTATGGGTATCATATAGTGTCATATATGTAAGGGTTCTAGTGAAATACTTGTAATCAACATGTTTACACAAGTATAAGTAGTAACATAGGATCACCATATGAAATCAATGGTTAAGGAGATATCACATGTAGTCAAGTTCTAGTGAAGTTTCTTTGCTTGCTAAATCATATATGTTTCTATTTGCAAGTATACCACTCCTTCAGTACTTCATTCTTAGAAGTCTTGGGAATTAGAAACAACTTTCCAACTTTTTCTTATTCGAATGCCAAAGTTTGGTAGCATCCCTGGTTTTTGTTTCTTTCTATAGTCGGCTTTTCTTCCCACAAAAGAGTGTTACTTGAAATGATCTTTTAACATTTTCTTTCCACCTTCAATGATTAAACTTTTCTAATGGGGAAATTGTTGGTTGTTATTCATGCGCTCCATTCAAGTAACCCGAACTGGAATGTGAATTCCATAACCTATCTTATGGATGACTCTTGAATGTCCCTCCTTCCTTGCGATTGAGAGAATGGTACCGAGGAGTAACATTTCTTATTTTGCGTGATGGTGAGTATCTTCTCTTGATGTTTGTATCCAATATGGCTTGCCAAATTCTCCCTTCTGGAGATCTGGATCAGGTGGATCATCATCTGCAACATTTTTCATCAGCATGGTATAGTTTTAGAAGCTTAAATACTTGTGGGATGGATTCTCTTTGTTCCTTTATATTTGATTCTCTTCCATCAATATTTGACCAAAAGGGTTGTAGCTTATTATGTATGATATTTCCTTAGTCATACCCCATTGATTAATTTCTTAAAGGGATTCCCTTGGATTTTTTTTAGATTTATTACTTCTGAAAGTGGGATGTCTTCGACCACATATGGACCTAGCCATGGAGTTTCTAGCTTTATTGACTTTCCTTTTACTTGAATGTCATATAGGAGTACCAAGTCCCCGTCATTAATATCCTTTTTCTTGAGATGTTGATCATGCCATGCTTTTTTTTTTGGTTCTTTTGAGTTTCTTGGTGTTGTTGTTCCAACATCATTTCCTCTTCTAATTGATTTAGTTGGTAGAAACGTTTCCTTGTATCATGTATATGGTAAAATTATAACATTGATGTTATCCATCCTACATTAGCACAGAAGTAAAGTGGTATGATGACCTCCTGATGATAGACTAAATTGAAAGGTGTATGTCCTGTCGATATTTTGTATGATGTTTTGTAGGCCCATAGTATTGCAATAATTTTGGTGTCCCAACTGTTTGTCGAGTTTACATACTTTTGTTAATCCTTTCTGTAAAGTATTGTTAAAATATTCGATGGCCCCCTTGGCCTGCAAATGATATGAATTTTTTTTTTAATGGTCTATCATAATTTTTTTGAGGAATACTACAATAGTACTATTGATCAAATGTGTGCCTTGGTCATTGATTAATGTCACAGGGTAGCCAAAACAAGTTACTAAATTTTCATATATAAATATCATGGCTACTTCCTTTTTAAAATTCCAAAATAGTTTTGCTTCAACCCATTTGGTTAAATATTAAACGATTGTATTGATATATCCCCCCCCCCCATCGATTTATCTCTTTTTGTGAAATATTTGAAAAAATCAATATCCTAGATTTCAAATGGTAAATTGGGACTTATGGAATGTAATGGAATATTGTTTTTCCATACTAGTCGGCCTATCCTTTGGCACTTATCACATTTATTTGTTTTCTCTTGAAAATAGTTATGTAACGTCGACCACCAAAGACCACCTTGCAAAATTTTCCTAGTTGTCGTATTGGCCTGGAAGTGACCTATTGTTGGGCCTACACGAGCCTTGGTAATTTTATCTTCCCTTTCATGTTCCAATGCACATATCCTCAAAATATTGATGAGTCCTATCTTGTATAGTAACCATTCATCAGTGTGAATGGTGCAACTTTCATTGCTACAATTTTCTGTTTATTAGTTGGGAGATCATCAGATGATTTCCCTTCTTCTAAGAAATTTTCAATTTCTTCTAGTTCTTTGGACTGCTTATACTTTGAATAAGTTTTCATATAGGAAATAATCTTCTATTCCAGTCAGATCTTCCCCTATGTCCACTCAAGACAGGTGATTCAGACTGGCATTTTTCTTCCTTGGTCAGACTATTACTTCAAATTCAAATTCTTGAAATAGTAGTAGACATAGACACATTTTAGCTTGGTGTACTTGTTTGTTTACTATATATTTCAGTGGCCATTCATCTGTGAAGAATATAAATGGGTTTGCTAATAAGTAGTGCCTAAATTTTTGTAGGGAAAAAATCATTGCTAGGGATTCACATTTTGTTGTAGAATAATTTATGTCTTCCTTGTTTAACTTTCAACTGGCATACACATTTGGGTGGTTGATCAAGTAATCTTATGGCTGGTTTAAAACTGAGCCGACAATGACGTTGGATGCGTCGACATGAATATGGAATTTATTCAACCAGTCCGATAATCTCGTGATAAGTGCCTCTACCAACTTTATTTTTAATAGTTCAAAAGATGTGTTGCATTCTTATCTCCAATAAAAACTGGCTTCTATATTTAATAACTCATCAATTGGAAAAGTAGTGTCAGAATAGTAACGATTAAACTTCCGATAGTATCCTATGTGCCCAAGGAATATTTAATTTTTCTTTGGTTCACCGGTGATTTCAAGTCAAGAATGACTTTGATCTTATCCATGTCAACTTTAATCCGATATTTGCATATGATATGGCTCAACAATATACCAATTGGTGTGGAAAAGATGCATTTTTTTATGTTTAAAGATAAATGGAGTTGCCTACATCTTTCCAACATCATTCTTAGCCATTATATATGATATTTTAGGAGGCCATAGATGGTCCAATAATCAAAGTGTACTGCGATTGTTTTATAGATATTCTCCTGAAATGCCTTAACCACTATTCTAAAAAAGACAGTTAAGGAATTTTTAAAACTGAAGGGAATTTCTTTCTATGCAAAAGAGACAAACTTGGAGACAATGTAGTTTTTTCTTGATCCTCTTTTGCTATCAGTACCTGATTGTATCTAGAGAAGACTTCAGTGAACGAGTAGCATTCATGAACCACAAATTCATCGATAATTTCATTGGCAAAAGGTGTTGGGAATGGGCCAGTCACTGTGAGTTTGTTTAATCCTCGAAACTTGACATATATTCTTAGCTTTTTTGGGTCGTTTTTCTTAGGTTGCATGACGCTCATAATTTCCCATTCCGACTTGTCGATTGGGTATATGATATTATTGGTTAACATTGTTTTGATTTCCTTTTGAATGATGGGTTTGTATTTGTGCACCAATTTATATGGTCATTTATTGATGGCTTTGGCTTCGGGGAGGAGTTCAATCTTAATTTCGCCCATCTCTTGTACTAGTCCTTTGAGGTATTTATAGACTTAGGGATGATTTTAGGGGATAAATTTCGCTCATGGGATAATTTTCCATGTTTTTTCCCCAAAAAAGATTTGCTATTCTAAAAATGATTCACCCAAATTCTATAGGATAAAATTATTTTACCTTAAAAATCGCCAAAATTTTATACAAACTATATCAAATCCTTAGAAATTTGAATATTTTTACAAAAAAATTGCCAAACATTTATAGTTGGCATACGAAGGATTAGTAAGATTCACCAAGGTTTATACATTTTAAAATAAATTTCCATCCTTAAAATCATCCCTGTAAATTATAGTTTCATGTGAAGACTTACTGATATTCTTGTAGTAGATCGATGATTTCCATGGTTTTCTTATGAAACCAATAGTCACCTACTCTGTCCATTTTTGGTCTCCAATATATAAAGATGTTGAATTATTTATTATTTATTTCCACATCCATCTAGTCGGGTGTTTTTGTGATGCAGGAGCATGTACGACTTCCACAAGCGAGCCGCGCGAGGAGAAAGAATACAGCTGGATAGCGCCAACGCGTGCATTTTGAGTTACCTTGGAGTTGTTGCGCCGCCACTTGAACGAAGAAATTCAAAGCTAGGCACACTTGTAGGATATTAAAGATAAGAAGGAATTTATTTAGTTTTAATGCTGTTAGGTAGGAGTTAACTGTAGATTAGACAGTTTTGAGTCTTGAGAGGGAAAACATAATATAGGCACCCTCCTTTGTATTATTGAAGAGTTCTGGATTATTTTGAATTCAGCATTAGCATAGAGAGAAAAGGAGAACAGAGCAGAGAGCTTGAAAAGAACCTTCATGTATAGATATTGAATTAATAGGAAGCTGTGATTCAATTCCATGGATGTGTTTGATCTCTGTGTATTGTTGATATTATGCTTCTACATGTTTGCTTCTTTTTATGCTTATATCCTATATGATGCATATGTGATTGCATATCAGGTTCGTAACCTGAGGGAATGAAGTGGATGAGTTTCAATTGTTTCTCTGCTTAAGCCAGGAGATTCCTGCATAGAGTGCAGTTGAATTCCTCCGTATAGAGTGCGTGGAGGAGGTTAAGCAGTTGAACTTTTGTTCTCTTTTACCCAGAGTGAATTGGGTTGTTCGAGCCGGGCAGGTGGAGTGCAGATTGAACTGGAATCTCAGCAGCAAGTCTGAGAAGGGAAGGACGGGTTTGCTGTAGCTGCGGATGTACAGAACCCGGGAGACTTCAACACTTTGAAAGTTGTTGAAGGAGAAGCGGAGAAAAAGTGCTCGAAGTTCTCTGAAGGAGTCAGAGGAAAAAGCTCAGGAGGGATAGCACTTTCGCTCCAGGGTGGAACAGACCCAGTGATGTTTCATACAGGTCAAAGGTGGAGAAGCGTAGAACTCTTCAGGAGGAAGAGAATCGACAACTTGAAGCTGTCGAAGAGATCTTTGAAATCCCGCAGACCATCAGATCGTGGAGGAGTTGAGAGAGGGTTAACTCACAGGTGTTCGGAAGAACTCCTTACCCGTGAATATCGGCATATCGGGGTTGGCAAGTGCAAGAACCACATGCACGTTGATACCGCAAGTCGCGATCCCCCGATTTAAATCAGAGTCGTCGATCATAGGAGGGACAGGTGGCACGGGATTCTGAGGAGTCGGGACTCGGCACTTCGGTGGTTTCGAAGTCGAGTGAAGGACGGAGGAATAGCGAAGTCCCGAATTACGATGGGTCCCACGTAGATGAAGTGGGGTATAACACGTGGCATCACACATCAGCGTTCGGGGTGTTGAAAGGTGAGAGCATTGCTACCTTTCATCTGCTGATTTCCCGATAGGGAAATCCCTGATACACGGAGGGTTGACCATTGACCATCGACACTCGGAGTTTCAGCGTTTGGTCGCACGAGGACAGGGTCGCTAGCCTCACGATATCGCGAGACCCGATCTCCCGATTCGTGAAAGGGGGGATCGTCGAGAAGTATCCTGTGGGTGATGAAAAATCCTGAGAGGAATTGGAAGAGCTTGGACTCTTCGGCCGGGGTAAAAGAGGAGGTCCTAGTGGAGCGACCGTGCCATCGAGGGCAGGTTGTCGTCAAGTGGTATCAGAGTGGGAGTGTCTTTGTTTTCTGAAGCAGAGACAGAAGAAACAAAATGYCGCCCAGGAGGGAAAGGCAGTCACCTGATCGAGAAGACAGGGATGCGTGAGGAAGGGGTAGACCAGCAGGAAATCCAGCAGGGAACCCAGAGATGGAGCGTCAAATACGGGATCTCAGGGTGAGACTCGAAGATATGGAAACCACCCAGAGGCGTGGAGTGGGTACAGCAGAGTTCAGCGATCCTGAGGTTGAAGAGGAAGCTGGACACGACCAAGAAGAGGTCGCCGCAGAAGATGCCTCGACAAAGAGGTTGATCAAAGCCATTTCGAGGATGAGCTCGAAGATGAAAATGGATATTCCCATCTATGAGGGAAATCTTAACGTAGAGGAGTTGCTGGATTGGATCCGAGCACTCGACACCTACTTCGACTACGAAGACATCGAACAAGAAGGTGAGACATGTTGTCACCAAGTTGAAGGGACATGCAGCCTTATGGTGGGACGAGATGCAAGCAGGCAGGCGTTCCAAAGGCAAACATAAGATCAAAAGCTGGGATTGGATGATCGCCAAGATGAAGGTGAAGTTCATTCCGAGGGATTACCAGATCACTCTGTTCAGGCGCATGCAGAACCTAAGACAGAAACTGATGACGGTGAAGGAGTACACCGAAGAATTCTATAGGCTCAACATTCGAGTTGGTCATCGTGAGAGTGATGACGAAAAGGTGGCGAGATACCTGAATGGCCTCAGGTATGACATTCAGGATGAATTGAGCATGGTCACCATCCGCACTGTTGAGGATGCGTACCAGATGGCTCTGAAAGCCGAAGAAAAGTTGAGCCACAAACAAGGTCAACGAGGGCGAGGAAAAAGTCAACCTAGAGGAAAAGTTGTTGCCCAGGAGAGAACTCAAAAGTCCAAGGAGGATTGGAAGAGGCCTCAGGGTAGAACTAAAAGAGGTGGGACCTCGCAGTAGAGGCAGCAAAATTTTGAGCCGAGGAGACAGCGACCAGATCAACAAGGAGATTACGCTGATGCCAATACATTTCCTCGTACCCGAGGTAGAGGAAGAGGCAGAGGAGGAATTATCACATGTTTTACATGTGGTAAAGACGGACACAAAGCCATTAACTGTCCAGAGAGGAAAATGGATGGAGGAAAAGCTCACGTCGCTGAGGCGCAGAGGCGTGACGTGGAAGATGAGGACACTGGAAGTGGAGAGTCACTGACAGTGCACAAGGCTCTCTTAAAGCCTGAGAAAGAGGTGGAGGACACAACTCAAAGATGTCGATTGTTCAGGACGACTTGCAAGACCAAGGGCTGGAAATGCAAGGTCATAGTGGACAGTGGGAGCACCTATAATCTCGTTTCGACCGAGATGGTGGAGAAACTGGAGCTGAAAACGAACAAGCACCCAAGTCCATACAAAGTGACATGGCTACAGAGAGGACACCAGGTATGTGTTACAAAACAATGCTTGGTAAATTTTAAAATGGGTGATTATAGGGATGAAATTATGTGTGACGTTATTCCCATGGATGTCTGTCATGTTTTATTGGGAAGACCATGGCAGTATGATCGACATGTTGTTCATGACGGGAGAATGAACACATATACCTTGAAGAAGGATGGAAGAACACATACATTGCTTCCGGGGAAACATAAGAAGGTGGAGCCAGAAGTAACCAGCGCGATACTTCTCATGAGTGGGAAAGAGCTTCTCACAGAGCTGGAAAAGGATGAAGATCCATAATTCTTTATTGTCAGGAAGCCGAGAATTGTCTTGACAAGCACAAGAGTGGATGACTTGTCGGACGAGATTCAGGAACTGCTTGGAGAGTTCGCTGATATCATCGTGGACGAACTACCTCGTTCGTTGCCACCGATGAGGAGTGTGAGTCACCACATTGACCTCATACCCGGAGCAAGCTTACTGAACAAGGCAGTGTACAGGTTGACACCTCAGGAGAACGAGGAGGTCAAGAGGCAGGTGCAAGATCTGCAGGATAAAGGGCTGGTCAGAGATAGTATCAGTCCATGTGTCGTTCCAACGGTACTAAGTCCGAAAAAGGATGCAGGCTGGAGGATGTGTACAGACTCCAGAGCGATAAATAAGATTACCATTCGGTACAGGTTTCCACTCCCGAGGATGGACGACTTGATGGATTGCCTGAGTGGGGAAAATTACTTTTCCAAGATAGATCTCAAGAGCGGATATCATCAGATCCGGATGAGAGAGGGGGATGAATGGAAAACAACATTCAAGACAAACGAGGGTTTGTACGAATGGCTAGTCATGCCGTTTGGTTTGACAAACATGCCAAGCACTTTTATGATACTGATGAATGAAGTCCTGCGGGAATTCATTGGCAAATTTGTGGTCGTATACTTGGACGACGTATTGATTTTCAGCAAGACGAAGGCTGAACACGTGAGGCATTTAGCCACGGTGATGAAAAGGCTACAGCAGGAGAAACTGCTGATCAATTTGAAGAAGTGTTCCTTCATGCAAACAGAACTCACTTATTTGGGTTTTGTAATATCGGCGAATGAATTGAAGATGGATACTGAGAAAGTAGAGGTGATCAGGAATTGGCCATCCCCGAGAAATGTTTTTGAGGTAAGGAGCTACATGGGTTGGCAAGCTTCTACAGAAAATTCATTTGGAATTTTAGTGGAATTAGTGCCGCCATGATGGACACTGTGAAGAAGCGGCATAAAGTTTTTCATTGGATAGCTGACGCTGAGAGAAGCTTCAATCTGTTGAAGCGGAAGATAACAGAGCAGCCAGTATTAGTGTTGCCTGATTTTCGGAAGACCTTCCAAGTGAAGTGTGACGCTAGTGGATATGTTGTTGGAGGAGTTTTAAGTCAGGATGACAGACCTGTGGCATATTACAGCGAGAAGATGGATGATGCGAAATTGAAGTACTCCACATACGACAAAGAATTCTATGCCATCATCCAGGCATTGAAGAAGTGGAGGCATTATCTCATACCCAAAGAATTTGTGTTGTACAGTGATAATCATGCACTGCAATTCGTGAGTCAGCAGGAGAAGCTGAATCAAAAGCATGCGAAATGGGTGGAATACATGCAGAATTTCACATTTGTGATAAAGCACATTTCGGGGACTGCGAACAAGGTGGCTGACGCCTTGAGCAGAAAATGTTTATTGCTGCAGGAATTCAGGGTCAAAACGCTGGGTTTTGAAAACCTGAAAGATATGTATGCAGGTGATATTGATTTCGGGGAAGCTTATGAAGCAGTCGAGAACCCTGTTCTCAGGAATAGGAGTCCGTGGATTCACTACCTGATCCAGGATGGATTGTTGTTCAAAGGAAATCAATTGTGCATTCCAGATTTCTCTATGAGAGAGAATTTGGTGAAGGAAAAGCACAGTGGAGGACTAGCAGGTCATTTCGGGCATGACAAAACATTCAGCAAGCTGAGTGAATCATATTTTTGGCCAGGCATGCGTGCAGATGTAAAGAGGTTTTTTGACCGATGCAGGATATGTCAACATGCGAAGGGCCGAAAACAGAACACAGGGTTCTATCAACCGTTGCCTATACCTGAGAGGCCATGGGAAGCCATTAGCATGGATTTTGTCTTGGGATTGCCGAGAACGCAATGAGGAGTTGATTCCATATTTTTGGTGGTGGACAGGTTTTCGAAGATGGCACATTTCATTCCGTGTCATAAAACCAGCGATGCGACCCACATTGCAAATCTATTTTTCAAGGAGATTGTCCGATTGCATGGATTGCCGAGAAGCATAGTCTCGGACAGGGATACCAAGTTCATAGGTCACTTCTGGAGCACGCTATGGAAGAAGATGGGCACTGACCTGGCATTCAGTTCTTCTTACCAGCTGCAGACAGATGGGTAGACAGAAGTAGTCAACGGGAGCTTAGGAGATCTGTTAAGGAGCCTAGTGGTGGAGCATCACACCAGTTGGGATCGGATCTTACCACAAGTAGAGTTTGCATACAACAATTCTGTGAATCGGAGTACAGGTAAGAGTCTGTTTCAAATTTTATATGGAACATAGCCGAGAGGAGTGTCTGAGCTCAGGGAGCCAGAACAGGTTGAGACTAGCAGTGTGAGAGCTGAGGAGTTCACTGAGGCGATGAAAGAACTTCACACGCAGGTGAAGCAGCGGTTGAAAAAATCCACTCAAGAGTATAAGCGCGGAGCCGACCAGAGGAAAAGACAACTTCAGTTTGAAGTTGGTGACATGGTTCTGGCACACCTGAGGAAGGAAAGGTTCCCAAGGGGAACATACAACAAGCTCAAGATGAAGAAAATTGGGGCGTGCCGAATCCTGAGGAAATTCGAGGAAAATGCATATGAGCTTGAGTTGCTAGAAGGCATTGGGATATCTCCAATTTTCAACATTTCGGATTTATACCCCCACAGTGTTGAATAAGCAGGCACTAGAACTAAGGAACCAGTGATTCACTGGCAGAAACAATTACCAGTTGCACAGAAACCGAGGATGGAGTGCATACTGGACAAGAGAGTTGGAAGAAAGACTAGGAGGAAACAGTACTTTGAGTACCTGGTGAAATGGAAAGACCACCCAGTGGAGGATGCCAGCTGGGAAACAAAAGCAGTAATTCAGAAGCATGGTCACACCGTGCGAGAGCTCATGGACAGGAGCCCATGAAATCTTTTTGAGCCGAGGAGTATGATGCAGGAGCATCTACGACTTCCACAAGCGAGCCGCGCGAGGAGAAAGAATACAGCTGGACAGCGCCAGCGCGTGCATTTTGAGTTACCTTGGAGTTGTTGCKCCGCCACTTGAACGAAGAAATTCAAAGCTAGGTGCACTTGTAGGATATTAAAGATAARAAGGCATTTATTTAGTTTTAATGTTGTTAGGTAGGAGTTAACTGTAGATTAGACAGTTTTGACTCTTGAGAGGGAAAACAGAACATAGGCACCCTCCTTTGTATTATTGAAGAGTTCTGGATTATTCTGAATTCAGCATTAGCATAGAGAGAAAAGGAGAACAGAGCAGAGAGCTTGAAAAGAACCTTCATGTACAGATATTGAATTAATAGGAAGCTGTGATTCGATTCCATGGATGTGTTTGATCTCTGTGTATTGTTGATATTATGCTTATGCATGTTTGCTTCTTTTTATGCTTATCTCCTATATGCTACATATGTGATTGCATATCAGGTTCGTAACCTGAGGGAATGAAGCGAATGAGTTTCAATTGTTTCTCTTCTTAAGCCAAGAGATTCCTGCATAGAGTGCAGTTGAATTCCTCCGCATAGAGTGCGTGGAGGAGGTTAAGCAGTTGAACTTTTGTTCTCTTTTGCCCAGAGTGAATTGGGTTGTTCGAGCTGGGCAGGTGGAGTGCAGGTCGAACTGGAATCTCAGCAGCAAGTCTGAGAAGGGAAGGATGGGTTTGCTGTAGCTGCGGATGTACAGAACCCGGGAGACTTCAACACTTTGAAGGTTGTTGAAGGAGAAGTGCAGAAAAAGTGCTCGAAGTTCTCTGAAGGAGTCAGAGGAACAAGCTCAGGAGGGATAGCACTTTCTCTCCACGGTGGAACAGATCTAGTGACGTTTCATATAGGTCGAAGGTGGAGAAGCGTAGAACTCTTCAGGAGGAAGAAAATCGACAACTTGAAGCTGTCGAAGATATCTTCGAAATCCCGCAGACCATCAGATCGTGGAGGAGTTGAGAGAGGGTTAACTCGCAGGTGTCCGGAAGAACTCCTTACCCATGCATATCGACATATCGGGGTTGGCAAGTGCAAGAAACACATGCACATTGATACCACGAGTCGCGATCCCCCCGATTTAAATCAGAGCCGTCGATCATAGGAGGGACAGGTGGCACGGGATTCCGAGGAGTCGAGACTCGACACTTCGGCGGTTTCGAAGTCGAGTGAAGGACGGAGGAATAGCGAAGTCCTGAATTACGACGGGTCCCACGTAGACGAAGTGGGGTATAGCACGTGGCATCGCACATCGGCATTCAGGGTGTTGAAAGGTGAGAGCATTGCTACCTTTCATCTGCCGATTTCCCGATAGGGAAATCCCCGATACACGGAGGGTTGACCGTTGACCATCGGCACTCGGAGTTTCAGCGTTTGGTCGCACGAGGACAGGGTCGCCARCCTCGCGATATCACGAGGCCCGATCTCCCGATTCGCGAAAGGGAAGATCGTCGAGAAGTATCCTGTGGGTGACGAAAACTCCTTAGAGGAATTGGAAGATCTTGGACTCTTYGGCCGGGGTAAAAGAGGAGGTCTTGGTGGAGAGACTGTGCCGTCGAGGGCAGGTTGTCGTCATTTTGACTCATCTAACTGATATTATCCTTCTATGAATTTATTGTAACTTGAAGGGAAATCGGGTTTTTTTGTGTGTTTGGGCTCTTCTATTTATTCCTTGGTCATGGAGTAGACTATTTTTACACAATTTTGTACTCTTGGGTGGTCCTTTTTCCATCTAAATATTTAACCTGGAAAACTTATGTTTTCCATTTCTACTCGTTGAGATATTACATTCTCTATACTATGTGTCGATACCAAATTAAAAGTCGAAGTCAAACCATGATTGACTTTAGTTTTTCCTTTTTCCTTAATTTTCTCGAGGCTTGGTTTTCCCAAGAAATTCTTTATTTTTCTATCTTCCTCTTGTAGGAGTGCCTCTTTAGGATTAAATTCAAAATATTTAAGGAAGTTATTTTCTATTTCATTCTAGTCAAAATTATGACCCTATGCTTCTTCAATATTATACCACTTGTGAGGTATATCATCTAATGTATTTGGGAACATCTGTGGCCATATTATTTCATCTCGATAGCCTACTTTTTTCCATTCTCGTTCACACTTCTATATTTGGGTCACTAGGTTGAATCCAGGTTTAAATATCGAGATGTCGATATTTGCAAAGATCTATTTCCCACCAAATCTTTTCATGAAATATAATTTGGTGGTATTCCATATTTGAAGTCAGTTTGCATGTGCCTCCCACCATCAGGTTGATTGGTCAGTGAAGTATTCAACTACACTTTGTATTCTTCCTTGGTCCCAAACTGATTTGGAGACTTCGTCGACATGTGATGACAGAGAATTTCGTTCATTAAACAATGAGGGAGTTCTTTTGTATGCATTATTCGGTATTAATGTTGGTGTTTGTTTTAATTTTATTTCAAAAATGACAGTGACTGTGTGAATAGAGAAGCATGTTCTAGATCGTTTGATAGGTATTTCCTCTAATGACCAATGTTATTTGGCTTGGGATTCATAATTCTCCATCTACCAATTGTACAATTTCATATCTAAATTTTCTCCTATTGACAATGGAGATCCAAATAATATTTCTCCTTCAATATTAGGTTTGAAATTAACCTTGTTTATGCATCACTTGATATAGTCAACGTGCTCCCTAGGCCTCCTCCTATGTATCGACCCATTGTTTTCCTTATTTTGGGTCTAGGAGGATTATAATTTTTCTTCCACTTAGTTTTCGCTTGATCCAGTATCTTTCTAAATATATCGTGGCTTTCATGTTCCAACCCCAGGGTATTCCTACTAGTGTATGATAAGCGAGAATGACTTCGACCAGGTTTTTGACTTCAAAGTTGAATCTTGTTGGAATTACCATTATAGAAGTGATGACACTTTCGAGAGTGCCAATTGGTTCGATGAATATTTGGTATTCTAGTTTTAAGTAGTTCATTGTTGGTTGTATAAGGGGTCTTATGAGCCGAATCCATGTTTCTTTGGGAAGGATGTTCACTTGTGATCCAAAATTGACCATGATGTTTTTAATCATGTGGTCATTGACTTCTAGATTGAATTGTGGATCAAAGTCACTCGTGGTTTTCTCTTGAGACAACCACCTTACACATTTTACTAGTCTTTGATTTTCCTTATATTCTCTCAATATATTCAGTAGGTCTATAAGGTGTCCCAATGATTACTTTTATTTTAGTAGTTGTAGAAATTCCTCAATGGTAGTGTTTGAAATACTTGATCATCCTTCATTTGATTTATTCTAGTCAATATTTTTAAGGAATTTTAGTGCTTCTTGCATGATCCTTTCTTATTTTCGGGATTAGGATATGGAACCTTATTTCCTTATCGTTTTGTTTCCTCCGAGTAATTATATTTACCCGCTCACAATATTGTGACCACATAGAGAGTTTTTGAATTGAGAATATATTGTTTTGACACTATATGTAATAGGTTTACATTTCTCTTTGTCATGAATTTTCTAGCTCGATAGGAAAGTTTTCTAGAGGGTGATATCCTACTCCACAAATATTACAAAACTTTAAATCAATTCTATCTTTTATCGAGCAGTCTGGACTAATGTGGCATTCTTTCCAGAAGTTAAGCAATAATATCATCCTCAACCACGTCCTCTTCCAAAGTTTCCTCATCCCCCTCTACCTCAACCTTGGTATCCACCTTGACCTCGACCTCTATATCCATTCCCTTGGTCGACATTATGTTCGACTACTTGTGTATGATAGACCAAGTGTATATTTTTTTTGTTCTTACCATTCAACGAACATTCTTGGGTGGAATAATTATTTTCTTCACATATATGATACCACTTGAGACATACATTGATTAAATTGTGCGGACAATATCTTGTTGCATGATTGGTCGATGCTTCACAAATATCGCAATAAGTTTCAATCTATATGTTCTAGACTACTGCATCTAAGACATCACGAAATTTGCATTAGTCTTTTGTATGTCCTTCGCTCGATAAAATGGAAAAAAAGAGTTTGTTGTGAGTGATTGATATGTTTTTAATTGTTTATTGTAGTTATGTGATCTTATCTTCCAATATTTTTTCATCACTAGATGAATTAACCAATCCTTCACCATCCATTTAAATCCTCTGAGATTTTCTTAGGATTTATTCAAATGTCAAAAGGTCATACATCCATAATGGATCTATGATATTATGTAATAATCTTGCTTCATACCATTGTACTAGTATATTTTCGATGATCGGGTACGATATTTGGTTTAGTAAATACTTGAATATTTTTTTGTATTTGTGCACAATTTCACATGGATTATTTTTCATTTTCTTAAGTTTTTGTGTTCCCAGAAGGATTATATCTTGTGTCTTAAAAAAATTTAGGAAATTTTGTTAAATTATTTCATTTTTTGCACGTGTTTTATTGTCGGTGAAATTAACAAACCATGTAAGAGCTCTGGCGCAAATCACAACTCCAAACTGAGCCATTTGTTTTTCTTTGTTGACTATATCTACAAAATCCCAAAATTTGGTATATTCACTGCCTTCATAAATAGTTATGTGGTTAAGCCCCATTGTTGGTTTGTTTTTAGAAAATGGAATTATTGAAATATCTTTAGTTGAAGTTGAGTTGGAGGTTGATGTAGTAATATTTTTTGGAGTCAAGGTCGAGTTATTTGACTCAATTGATGTATTATGTTGATGTTATTTAGGTGGGATATATTTGATTGCTAATTGTACTCATTCTTGGTTTTGACTTGAGTCCTCGTTTTGACAAAATATTTCTATATACTCAACAATCCATCCTCTACAAGGTCACATCAGTTCATTTTCACTATATGTTGAATTTGAATCTTCTAGAAGAAGATTCGATTGGGTGGCCACATCCATGAGATCTTTTACATGAAAGATTATGTCTTTTGGTCGATTCTAGGTATTTTCATGTGCTTCAATTAACATTACATCTCTTATTTATCCATTATTATCAGTTTGACACCACACCCATGGTGACTATGTATCTGTTAGAAAAAATAGGACCGCGGAGCAATAAAATAAAACAAATGCGGAAACAAAACAAAGAAGATACACAATCCAAGAGAGACATAAATTTACATGGTTCACCCAGTGTGGGCTATGTCCACCAGAGAAATTTCCAGGTCTTTTCTTTATTATTATCCAACAAAATGAAGGGATACAACCTACATCAAAACCCGTTGTAACTTCCTCTTCTTTCTCTCACAGCCTCCTCTCTCAGAATACAATACTCACCAACATACATAGCCGCAATACATTTCTCTCATAAAAGAGGTTTTCCTTCTAGGGAAAAAAACCCTAACATAATCTCTATCGTTAGATCTGTGACCTTATAATGAACGGTCCAGATTTACAATGAAATTACAATATACTTTTACAAGGAAATTTTTTCTTCGGGGGCTTCACCCCCAAACCCCCATCGGGGGATGCTGCCCCTGAATCCCCGTTGGGGGCCCACTTTCCCCCATACCCCCCAGCCAAGGGGATAGCCCCCCCGGACCCTGCAGAGGGGGTACCCCCCCTCTGCACTCCCCCACGTGTAAAAGTGTACATACTTCTAGGGTGTAAATACTTCATGGGGTATAAATATGGCTGAAAGTAAAAGACCTCTAAATCAGGAAGATAATCAGGCTCCACAACCAACAGTATCTCTATGAAGTTGTTGTTGGAGAAAGTTTGTAATCCATGGACTAGGGCTTCTTATGGGATAAAGTAATATTGCAGGTCCCAAATAATCGATTTTCATATTGACTTGATCATTGGCTTGATGGGTGACATCAACTGCCATACTCAATTACAAGATTTAAATCCTCCCAAGAGTCATCGATGCGATCTTAAGGGTTGCTCCAGTGAAACACTGTGCATGGGTAGGTTTGCTATGAGTTTTTTTGGATCCCTTTCCTTCCAAAAACCTTCTTGCTTCTTTTTCCTTTTATCCTACTTTATTTTTTGGATATCAGCTGAGGTTTTGTGAATCTGCATTCATTGTGATGATTTCACACTTGAATCTATTATCTTTTTTTCAAATTCCTTCATTTTTTGACTTGGGTGTGGTCTAAATTTGTCTTTATCTTCTCTTTTGACTTCTCTTTTGACTTATCTTATCCCATAGATCATCCAACCCCCCAACGTCGGTCTAACTTACTCACGGTCGATGATGTTTACCATTTTAACTAATTTTTTTATTTAAGAAGTACTCCCAATATTCTTTGGTATCTTTGCAGTTATCTTCCAAACATTATTCCCACTCTTCTTGTCTTTGTCACCAATTGGAGTTCGGAGGAGAATATTTCAAGGGAGGTTGATATTAGACAATGTCGTCGACTCCCTTATGTAGGAGGAATTTATGCAACAAAGAAGGGACGATACAAAGGAACTTGTCATGTAACTCAATATATAATTTATGCTTGATAGTCTGTACTAATTCTCTATATTTGACTACTTGATATTCAATATATTCTCTTATAATCCTCTTCAACCACTCATTTATATTTTTTCTTCCTCTGTTTATGATCTTGTGCATTAATTGCTCATCAGAAGTGAGTATCCACATTGTATTGAATGATATATTTGTACAATGCTTCTGAGTAGAAGTGCATGTGGGATTATTCTAGAGTTAGTCAGTTTCTTTGTGCACAATTCCTAATTTTGTGCTCCCACCATTCGCGTATGTCTATTAGAGTTAACATCTATGTGTTATTTTCTTTAATGCATGCCCGTGTTTAGAAGTGTTGGGAACACAACCAAAGTGTTGTATTCTACGGAATCAGAGGATGAATTAAAGAAGAGAACACATTAGGGAAAAAACATCAAGACACACATGTACTCAAGAAGTGTATGTGGGAAGGTTAACCAATCACCTTTCTATTCCATATTCATGAGTATATATACATAGGAAAGATGGTTGGAGTAGTTGTACCTATTGCAACTAATCCTTTGTTAATTTCAAGTATCACATATGTTATTACATTGTCCTTTATTGCATATGTATTCCTATATTTACTTAGTATCTAATGTGTGATGACTATTGCAAGGGCCTAAGAGGCCTCCCAACAACAAGTGAAGAGAATTTGGAAGTTCTCATTGATACAACAATGAGCATAATTGAGGAAAAGAAACAGGAAATAATGCCTCTTTCTCAATCAACAAGAGGCACACTTGATGAATCAAATGTTGCTACTATAGAAGAGAAGCAAGAAGTAGAACCAAATGCATATATTGCTACACAAGAACTAGTAGGAGGACCTCTTGGGGAACGACCTACCCATTCATAGGATGAAAAGGAAGAAAAAGAGGTTCCACTAGGAAATACCTATGGAGATGACTCAACTAATGCACCAGAACCAAGGCTACTGGAACCACATACAGAGGATGCTACTCCAAAACAAAAAATCACTCCCAAATGGGTAATCATACCACACTCTCTACCTATTTATGCATCTTTGGTAAGAGAAAATAGAATGTTAAGAATCAAAAATTGGAAGCTACATATCAATTTAAAAATGGTAAGAGATGAGATTGAGGAAAAAAGGGAACTTAATAAATCAGGTTACCTTGCAACAAGTCCTCTTTCTCTAGGGGAACCCTTCATCAACTCATAAGAAATAGGTCAACTAAAAAAGAAAAAAAAAATAGTTGTCCAAGATACACATTTCATGGCAGTTGATGAAGATACACATACATAGACATAGCAAGAAAGAAAAGGAATTTCAATAGAGCAAGATATTAGTGAGGAGAAGGAGCAAGTAGAAGAGGTAACTGTTGATTAATTGGGTTGGTTTTCATTGATGTCAACCCTTGAAGCAAGTCCGGTAGAAAATTATGGTAGCCCCAACAGTTTGGTTAAGGGAGTTCAATTTAATTGATGTATAATCGTATGCAGATTAATATTTTTGTAGGTAAGAGTATTCTTTATGGATAGTACATGTCGTTCCATTTTTGGTGATATGTGGAATGCCACATAAATCCTCATGGTTAGATATTTATGGCCTTATGAATTTGGAGAACCCTCTTGAGTTATATAGAAGGTCAAAGAAGTTAAATTATTCTAGAAGCTCCTAGAAAAAGTTGACTAGTCAAGTGGGTGAAACTAAGAGTTAATCATGGGTTAAGGGATATGTATGTGGATGTATGCATAGTGAACAGTTATAGTTTGGAAACAGTGAGGGGTTGTAGGTTGACGTGACAGAGGAAACAAGGGGTCATATTTTTCAGGGAATAGAAAACCCTAGCTTTCATAAGACGTATGCAGGTTGCAGTAAACACAGGACGAGTATATATGCAGGATGCACTACAGATAGGTCACGTACATAAAATAGTTGCAACATAAACATGTCGCATACCTGTTGGGTTTTTGTTGGTACAGGAAGGTTACAAGTATAGGTTGATCTTAGGTCTTTGGTATAGGTTGGTTACATGTTGTTGGCACAAATTGGTATATGTTTACAATGGTATATCTCATAGTGACAGTGTGGCAGTGGTTTCATCATTTTCATTATATTTCAAGGCGACATGATGGGGAAAGGATAGGTGGTTGTAGTTACCTTCCGGTTGTAGCTGAAAAACATAGGGGGTTGTATCTGTAACAATCCTAGTGGAATATATGTTTAGGGATTATTAAGTAAAATTTATTAGGTAATTAATTTTTCTAACATGTTATTAATTAAACAAAGATTGGTATAATGATACTAATTAAATAGTTATTAATAAATTAATTGATATAATTTGATTAATTAATTACTGGTTACATTCATTGACATGAGTATTAAATTTAAAAGGGTTAATAAATTTAATTGTTTAAATTAAAGGATTACGTATACGGAGGGGATAAGGAGCATTAATAAATGGATAAGGAACATTAATAATTGGATAAGGGGCATTAACTATGTGGATAAGGTAATAAATGTGTAGGTAAAGAAATAAATGAGGAGAAAGGGCGGTGAAGGGGGCATATGAGCGGAAGAGGGTTTACGGAAGAAGGGATTATCATTCTACTGGGATTTGCTGGAGAGAGTTTGAGTTGGGGGAGTCGGGGGAAAGGATCAGTACAGGGGGCACCGGTTTGCTGGAGGTTTTGGGCACGGGGGCCAGGATATCCATAGAGTATCTTGGAGCTAGGAAGTTGTCCTAGTTGGCAGGGTGGAAACACAGTTTTGGGCAGTGTTTGACACAGTTTCAACAACGAACAACCAGATCGACAGGGGAATTAGCATCAGGGAGATGTAATTTAGTTATTCTGTTAAGTAATTATTATGCTGTAGATAAAATTTTATTTTTTGTCGAATATCATATGCTCATATGTTGGTGATTGAATTATTTTTGTATGAGGAAGAATTATATGCTAAATCAAATTAAATTTTGTAATTTTACGGCTACTACACATGGTATCAGAGCGCCTTAGTTTAAAATCTGGGCCTATGGGCCAAGTTCCCAGCTCCAACTCCAACTCCGCCTAACCTGCAAACCAAACACATAAATTTTAACACAAATATAAATATAAATGAAATACATATTGAAAATGTAAAAACAAATATCACAATAAAAAAAAAAAATTAAGGACTATTTAGAATATCTGTTATTATTTTTTTAGATGCTATATATACATATAAATGATAATCTGCATATGTGTGCCTCATGGCCTTACATATTTGAGCATTTATCCACTAATTTAAATATCTGTTAATATTGTTTTTATGAGGTGTTGTATGTATATATATATATATATATATGGATAGAATTATGTATGGGCGTGCCTCATGGCCATAGTATATTATTTGATTTACCTACTGTTGAAATTACAACTTACAAACAAATTTACCAAAGTAAAACAAGTGAACTATGTAGTCTCACTTTATAATTTGAATGAGTGAGATAAAGAGAGACTCATACAGTCTGAAAAGTGTACGAAACCGGTAATTTTAAGAGTCCCTATTATACATATATAATCGTATACATTAACGAAAGTGGTGATTTGATACAACATAACTCAGAGGATGTTATGATAAATTCCTCTAGATATATTGATAGATTATTGTTGCATAAAGAGTCATAATAGTTTTATTTCCAAGTGAAATATGAATATAGACAGGGTTATACAAAAAAATTTGGTAACTTTCAAAGAGAATATTTATTCAACATCGACTATCTATAACAAAGATGTGCAAGCGCAAACCTCTCATTTGAAGCGTGGAATAAAATATTAGGAAGAGGCCATTAGAGATGGAACCTGAATTAGATTTTTAAACTTAAGTAAGTCTTCCTTCATAAATAAGTGTAAATGATTTAAAACCTGAAAAAGAAAACGAGAATATTATTACTACCTTCTCAAAATTTAATAAAAGGAACAAAATAAAAAGAGTGAAGTGGAAAGTGTAACTTATCTCAGTCCTGGGTTGAATTTTGGCCTTTCTGCTGTGAAGTGAGAAGTTCACAACCCAAGGGGAGTGGGAGGCTCATAATAGTATGATGGGTTCCATCGCAAAAGAAAAGGGACCCATCATTAGATTCAGAACCATCCATGATGCAAAAGTCCAGATACCTTTAACAGAGAATTACCCCGAATGGTAAGCAATACATTAACCAAAGGAAATGATTTTTTGAAACACATTACATCGAAAATCAAATGAAGTAATTCAGAGGTGAAGTAATCATAGAGAACAGATACAAAATTTTTGTTGAGACTATTTTATTTTTCAAAAAATGATGGCTTCGAAGGAAAATAGATTTATTATCATTTCCACACAGAATTAACTGATGGGTCCTTAGCATAAGGAAAATCACATATTCAAGTGGAACGATTAAAGAGAGAGTGATAGAAATCAACAAGAAGGAAAAATATCCATGTGTTCTAATCGAATAAGAAGATCCCTTAACATAAGGAAACCCAAATTTAGACAAGGGAATTACAAGGACATTGTTAATAATTAAAAGAGACAAATTTTACCACAGACGGATCCCTTACCATAGGAAAACCAAGAAGTGAATGAATGTATTATAGAAAATAGAAAGTACTTTTAAACGAGTCACATCCATGATGTTTTCCTCCTGGTACCAACAAAACCCTTACCATAGGGTAACCACTAAAGTGTTATATTGACAAGGATTATAAACAATACCGAGAGTTATGGCCCTTTACAAGAAAACAATCAGAAGGACCCAGGTAGCGATAACCAACGGGAAACTTGGGAGATTCGGGTATTGGTTGTCCCTGTAGTTTAAAAGAAAAATTGTTTATGCAGACATTAAAGAGAAAAACTAAATACTGACTGAACCATTCCATACCCAAAACCCTCACTCTATGGATTATGGCAATTTTTTTTTTTTCTTTTAAAATGGAGATACGGGAGGAGCCCACGAGGAGGCGGCTCCACTATGCTCTATGCGTCCAATGGTTAGTAGCAACATGAAAACTCAGAACTTCTCCAAATCGACCCAGAACATGCCAGGTGTCACGTCTCAGGTACAATAGGCCAACATGCTATCCAAACTAACACCTATACACAATACACAACACAAATTCGACACTCAATCTGCTCCCTTGCAGGCCATCATCGTTTCCAATCACTTCGGCTTCACTTTGTTGCGTATGCACAGGGATTATGTGTTCTAAAGACCACAAAACTATTATGGTTGGAAAAGGACCTTAAAAAAAAAACAAAGCAATTTGGATAAAGAATAACCTTAATGCTCGTGATTTCCCACCATATTGTCAAATAGACAGACCAACAAAGGCATTTGCTAGAAAATCCAGAGAGGAAAAGCTCAAGCGAGCCAAAGGAAACGAGAGTTGGAACATTACCCACAAATTTACAATCATGATTGGTTTACTACCTGTGTTTTCGGTGGCCTAACCATATCTCCTAAAAGTTCCACCTGTTGGTGGCCTAACTCTATCTCCTGAAAGTTGCGCACACTGGGAATGATGTGAAACTTGCACCAACCTGGAATGATGTAAATCGTACTCAATAAATTTCTATCATTTCAAGAAAACTTAATAATTTAACCCCAATAGCCAACGCACAGCACCAAGACCTCCCCTATTACAGAGTTGATGGACAAATGCCGCAAACTCTGAGTAAATTTAACAAAATATTCATATAAAATCGTAGTGTTGTTGTGCCAAAAGAAATACCAACCCTACACATAACGCCATGAGAAATAGCCCGCAACCATTACTAGAGCTCTGGCCATTTCCAGATCTCCGCCGCAGTTGCAGAGCAGGAGAGGCTCAGGGTGCGTTAGCAATCGCAAATGAAACAAGCTACATGACGATTAGGGTTAGGGGTATTGAGATAAGTGCGTTTAGGGTTTAGGGCATGTGGGCCTCATGCGAGGACCCACGATGCCGTATGGAATTTATTTATTTATTTATTTTAATCTTAAGTAATATTTATTTTAGTTAATGTGATATTTTATTGAATTATTTAAATTAACTTTTTAAATTATTCTTAAATCTAAATTCCAATGGTTTAAATTGTTAATTTTTATTTTTATTTTTCCTTATTAATTATTAACAATATATATATATATATATATATATATATATATATATATAATATGCATACATATATTTAATAAATATAAGCAGCAAATTAAAACTAAGTATAGTAAATTAATTAAAAGTAATTATCATTAATTTATTTAAATTAAAATATTAGAGAGTCCATAGGTTTTGAACCCAAGACCCCCCACCAAGCGAAGCGCCTTAAGAAGAACACTAACGCCAACACTCCCTCATAAGTCTTTACAAATAAATTCTTATATTTAATTAGATTAATGGTAACAATATAGGAATTAAAGTGGTATTATTATTAGGAAGATACTCTATGAAGATTAAGACTAACTAGCTTATTACCTAACCTATAGATCCGGAGCTAGCTAACCGAGTTGAATCGTAATTAGTGAATGCACCGGAAATCAAGTTAAAGACTTATTTAGTGTTGCTGATCTTTGTACCCCAAGTATAAACTCTGATTGTCCAAGCGTCAGGCTCACGAGATCGTACACACAACTCATCGAGCTAAGCACCAAGTCCCTCCACTCCATTCTGCCAGTCAAAGTCAACACTAAATCTCGATGCATCATTCGAAAACGCCAACCCTAGGCACCAGGGAAGAGCTCACGAATCAAGCATCAGAGGATATTTAGTTATAAGAGAAATGTTAAAAGGACTTAGACTAGGACAAGCGAGAAGGAGGCGGCATATGCACTAGGAGAGTAAGCATAGGAATTGGCGAGTATGGCGCAAGGCTAGCGTAGCTACAGGGAAAGGGAACCAATAGTTTTTTATTTATAGGGGTGAAGAAATCAAGCTTAGATGCTTAATCCTAATCCTAACCTAGCCAATCCCCTAAAGGATTAAAGTATGTTTACAGACAAGTAAAGAAAACTTACGCCTAAACCCTGTTTCTAGTTTAAGTAGCACCAATTTGAAACGTCCTGGAACTCATCCTGACAACTTTGGTTGATGAAAGTTAAAGTATACAGGATGGTCAGGACTCGAGGGAATCGAGGTAGGGGAGCATCGTCGCAAGCACCGCCAACACCACCAGCGCCACCACCACCATCGCCGGAACTAGCTCTCATACTGTGCTCGTTGGAAGCCATTAATGAGACTTTAAAGGGGTGACAACCGAAAGGGACTAAAGTGGAACCCCCACTGTCTAGAATGGGTAATCCAGAAGCGTCAATGGATTCAGGGGAGGACCTCCACCCGAAGACATCACACGAGAATTGTATAAGATCAAACTTCTGGAGTTTGTCGGGGATCGCGCCAGTGAATGCAAGGAAGCATGGTTGGAAGGCATGACAAGGTGTTTTTCCTTAAGGGACTATGCGTCCAACTCAAAGGCAAAGATCACAATTTTTCAGTTAAGAGACAACGCCTTGAACTGGTGGGGCAACCTAGAAATACAACTGCACCTTACCCCAGACACAATATCTTGGGAACTTTTGGAGGAGAGGTTCCGAAGGAAATATCTACCAGCATACTACGAGGAACAACATGTAGGGGAATTTCATGCCTTAGTACAGGGAAACATAACTGTAGAATAATATGATATTAGATTTATGGAACTGGTCAAATATGTTTCGTATATGGATAATGACCAATGACAGGCAGAGTGTTTCGTCTATGGATTGAACCCTAAGATAATTGCTATGGTGCGGATGTGGAAACCATCTTCAGTAGTGGAAACAGTGGAAAATGCACGTTATGCGGAGGAACACATGAACTTAACTGGGGGTACAAGACTGACATTTCTGCATCGCCCTGGATTTGTAGGGAAGGCCCCAAGGACATTTCCTAGGGGAGGGGGCTCAAGGCCACCGCCATATGGTAACATAGTCGCGCCAAGGATAGTAGCTGCATGGATTTCAATGGCAATAAGTGCAACATCTCATTCATTGCCAACAATGCAGACATGTCCACGACCATCTCAGGGAACAACTAGTAGGGGTAGGGGTTCCAGGGGAAGGAGATCATGTCAGAGATAGTCACGTAACAGTGCATAGGTTCAATCTCGTGTTACCTATTGGGGGTGTGGAGGACCCTATTACCAACATGAATGCCCAGAGTTACAATCAGGGTTCATGCATAGAGAAGGAAAGGCACCGATGGGGAGAGAAAGTAGCAGCCACCAGATTTATGCAGCGGTTAATAATCACCAGGTCGAACATTAATCCATGGTGGTGGAGTCATCAGGTACACTAAATCATATCAATGTTAAGATTTTGTTTGATTATGGTGCGATGAATAGTTTCATTTCACCATCTGCATTAGAAAAGTGTGGGTTTGAAGCCTATGAGCATGATGACTTTAAACAAGTCGAGATGGCTTCGGGGGAAAAATAAGTGGTAGGACCTAGTGTCGATAATTGTATAGTAGACCTGGGAGTGTGCACTACCTGGTTGAAGGTATACGTCACTGCTCTTGGGGCATATGACCTAATCATTGGAATGGATTGGTTAGCATCTGACCGAGATTTGGTAGATTGTTTCGCAAAGAGGGTGCTTTGTGTCGATAATGAAGGAAGACCAGTAGAGATCTAGGGTGTATAGAGAAAAGTGTCATTACTCTTTATATCAACTATGAAGGTTAATCAATGCTTGAGGCAAGGGTGTCGACTTTATGTAGTGGAAGCAGTGAATGAAAGGAAAGGACCCTCATTGGATCAGTACCCGGTATTGTCAGAATTTAAAGATGTTTTTCCGAACGAGTTACCAGGGTTACCTTCGGAGAGGGAGCTTGATTTTACTATTGAGATAAAACCTGGTGCAGAACCAATCTCCAAGACTCCGTATTGGATGACAGCACCAGAACTTTGTGAATTGCAAATGCAGTTGAAAGAGTTACTGGACTTAGGGCTAATAAGGCCCAGTGTCTCACCTTGGGGCACACCGGTAATTTTTGTAAAGAAGAAGGATGGATCCTTACGACTGTGTATAGACTACAGGGACTTGAATCGTGATACAGTGAAAAATAGGTACCCGATGCCACGAATAGATGAACTTTTCGATCAGATGAAAGGAGCAACGGTATTCTCAAAGATCGATTTATGATCAGGGTATCATCAGTTAAGGATTAAGGAAGGTGATATCCCAAAAAATGCCTTTCGAACTCGGTTTGGACATTACGAATTTGTCATAGTACCTTTCGGATTGACCAATGCGCCAACAATATTCATGAGCCTCATGAACAACGTATTCTGGATGTACTTAGACCATTTTGTACAAGTTTTTCTAGATGACATCCTCGTCTATTCAAAGAATGAAAGAGAACATGAGGAACACCTACGAGTAGTGTTGTCCTGCCTTAGAGAGAAAAAATTATATGGGAATTTGTCAAAGTGTTCCTTCTTCCAGAAAGAGATCCACTATTTAGGTCATATCATTTCCAGCGAAGGAATCTTTGTCGACCCAGAAAAGGTAAAGGCCATTATGGAGTGGCCAGTGTCAAAAAATTCCCATGAGGTGAGAAGCTTTATGAGACTAGCAGGTTATTACCGGAGATTTGTGGAAGGATTCTCAAAAATAGCGAAACCCATCACCACCTTGCAACACAAGGGTGTCAGGTATGAATGGACAGAAGAATTTGACAGTGCATTCATTGAGATTAAGAGGTTACTAACTAGTGCGCCAATTCTACGAGTGTTGGATATGGAAAAGGACTTCACAGTCTGCATGGATGCCTCGAAGCAAGGGTTGGGAGCCATGCTAATGCAATATGGAGGAGTGATATCTTATGCATCAAGGAAGTTGAAGAAACACGAAGAGTTATATGCGACTCATGATTTAGAGTTGGCAGTTGTAATGCTAGCTCTGAAAATTTGGAGGCACTATCTTGTGGGGCGAAACTTTGAGCTCAAAATAGACCATCAAAGTTTAAAACATCTCTTCACTCAAAGAGATATGAATGCCAGGCAAAGGAAATGGAGTGATTTTATGAGTGAGTACAATTTTGGTATTTCGTACATCAAGGGAAAGGAAAATGTGGTCACAGATTCCTTGAGTAGGAGACCACGTATCTTCTCCTTGGTAACCTTAAAGGTCAATCTGAGGGAACATGTGTTGGCACAACTCCAACGAGACAGTTGGTATTTAAAGGTTACTTCAAACCTCCAGAGCGGGAGGTAGTTAGATCCAAAGTATGAAGGATATAGTCTGGAAACAGACGGACTGTTAAGATATCGAGGAAGGATGTACATCCTTGAGAATGGGGATATTCGAAGCATCATATTGAAGGAAGCCCATAGAGCACTTTATTGTGTGCATCCAGGTGTGAAGAAGATGTACACAGATATAAGGAAACTCTTCTTCTAGGTAGGCATGAAGCACGATGTAGTCCATTTTGTCGCCAAGTGCCTAGAATGTCAACAAGTGAAAGATGACCACCATCACCCGGCAGGCCTCCTACAACCACATGATGTTCCTATGTCCAAATGGGAAGTCATTTCCATGGATTTTTTTGTGGTGTTGTCATTCACATCTCATAGACACAATGCCATTCTTGTGATAGTGGATAAGTTGACCAAGAGTGCTCATTTTATTCCGGTTAGAGACACTTACAATGTCACTGATGTGGCACGTGTGTTTGTAAGTGAGTTTATCCATTTTCACAGGATACCTAAGAAGATCATTTCATATAGGGACTCCAGATTCACTTCTAGGTTTTGGACAAGTTTACAATCGGCGTTGGGGACTCAGTTGAACTTAAGCACAACTTATCATCCTGAAACAAATGGGAAAACTGAGAGAGTAAATAAAGTCATGGAAGACATGCTTAGGATGTATGTAATGGATAATCAAACCCAGTGGGAGAAGTACCTACCTTTAGTAGAGTTTGCCTACAATAGTAGTTATCATAGATCCATTGGAATGCCACCCTATGAAGCTTGGTATGGGAGACCATGCAGAACGCCATTGAGTTGGGATAGACTAGAAGACCGAGTAATAGTTGGGCCAGAATTGATTCAAGAAATGGAGGAACAGGTGATTAATATTAGGCAGAGACTAAAGGAAGCACAGGATAGGCAGAAAAGCTATGCGGATGCACACAGGACCGACCGAAGTTATGAAGTGGGAGACCAGGTTTTCATTCGTATCAGGCCTAATAAGATTACCATATGGTTTGGGAAGGGGAAAAAGTTGTCACCTCGATTTATAGGACCATTCATGATCCAAGAGAAAATTGGACCCGTTGCATATCGTCTCGTACTGCCACCCCACTTGCATAAAACTCATAATGTATTTCATGTATCTGTTTGACATCATTATGTCGCTGATGAATCACATAAACTAAATTGGAAGGAATTGCAGGTATCATATGTGGGAACCCTCACGGTATAACCGTTATGCATATTGGATCGTAGAGTCTGACAGCTCAGAAACCGTCTAGTAGACCAAGTTAAGGTCCAGTGGGAAAAGTATAGTTTAGGATCTGCTACTTGGGAAGATGTCGAGACACTA
>ML789804.1:605235-622533 GCA_009831015.1 Picea engelmannii
AATATATGTTTAGGGATTATTAAGTAAAAATTTATTAGGTAATTAATTTTTCTAACATGTTATTAATTAAACAAAGATTGGTATAATGATACTAATTAAATATTAATTAATTAATTAATTGATATAATTTGATTAATTAATTACCTGTTACATTCATTGACATGAGTATTAAATTTAAAAGCGTTAATAAATTTAATTGTTTAAATTAAAGGATTACGTATACGGAGGGGATAAGGAGCATTAATAAATGGATAAGGAACATTAATAATTGGATAAGGGGCATTAACTATGTGGAAAAGGTAATAAATGTGTAGGTAAAGAAATAAATGAGGAGAAAGGGCGGTGAAGGGGGGATATGAGTGGAAGAGGGTTTAAGGAAGAGGGGATTATCATTCTACTGGGATTTGCTGGAGAGAGTTTGAGTTGGGGGAGTCAGGGGAAAGGATCAGTACAGGGGGCACTGGTTTGCTGGAGGTTTTGGGCACGGGGGCCAGGATATCCACATGGTATATTGGAGCTAGGAAGTTGTCCTAGTTGGCAGGGTGGAAACACGGTTTTGGGCAGTGTTTGACACAGTTTCAACAACGAACAACCAGATCGACGGGGGAATTAGCATCAGGGAGAGGTAATTTAGTTATTCTGTTAAGTAATTCTTATGTTGTAGATAAAATTTTAATTTTTGTCGAATATCATATGCTCATATGTTGGTGATTTAATTATTTTTGTATGAGGAAGAATTATATGCTAAATCAAATTAAATTTTGTATTTTTACGTCTACTACAGTATCCTAATTTTTGTTGTAACCAGAGAATTGGGGAGTTGGAGCTTCCCTAAAGTTGTAGCATGAAAATATAGGGGGTCAAATCCTCCTTCTAGTTCTATGTGGAGAAATAGGAAGTTGGTGCATCCAATGAATGTAATTCTTAAAGACATATAAGAAAAAGCATTGTGTGGTTTTCTCCCACATTGGGTTTCCACGTAAAAATACTGTTGTACTATGTATGTGTGTGATTGTTCATTTTTCATGGTTTCTTTACTTTGTACTTATTAGATGATAATGCTATATTGATCATAAATATAAATAACACTTACATACTATGGTTAAAAGGATTAAAAATATCTATTATTGATTCAACCCCGCTCTTAGTAATCCAACAATTAGTATTAGAGCGGTTTCCTTCAGAAATCAGTTTAACCACTAAAAGGTAGATCATGGAGAGAAACAATATCTATAAAAATGGAATACCATAGTTTGATGGACAAAACTATGCATTCTGGAGAAGAAGGATGAACAAATATGTATAGGCACAAGGATTTTAGGTTTGGCAATTAGTCGTATATGGATATAAAGAAAGAAAAATTCCTCCAATAAATGACAATGGAAGAAAACTCAATCTAAATAATTCAAAAGACACAAATTCACTTCTAAATGGTCTTTGTGATTCAATATATGTCAAAGTTATGAATTCTAGTTCGGTTGAAGAGATTTGGGGAAAACTTCATAATATTTATGAAGGAGATGCAAAAGTCAAGGAAACAAAGATTCAAACTTACAAAGGTCAATTTGAACAGCTAAATATGAAGGAAGATGAGAATATTGCATCTTACTTCTTAAGAGTTAATGAAACAATGAATGGCATCATAGGATTGGGAGAAGAAATTGATGAATCTATACTTTTTCAAAAGGTATGAAGATCTCTTCCAATGAGATTTGATCCTAAGATCTCAACATTAGAAGAAAGAGAACACCTAGACTCAATAAGCATGGATGAACTACATGGAATTTTCATATCCTATGAAATGAGAACTGAATAGGAGAATCCAGGTATGAAATAAGAAGCATTCAAAGCATCCAAGAATTCAAAACAAAAGGGAAATAAAAAGGAAAAATAAGATAGCAACAATAGTGACATCTCAAAAGACGATGAAGAAGTAGTGAAATTTGTTAGAAGACTGGAAAAAGGGAACCAACGACAGATATAGAGGTAAGCTTCCATTGATTTGTTTTAATTGTGATGGTACTGGTCATTTTGCTAACAAATGTCCTCACAAGAAAAAGAAAAGAAATGAAGAATATGATTCAAATAGAAAATAAACATATAAAGGAAAAAGAAAAAAAAATGATCTTCAAGAAAAGTTTATGCACCAAAGAAGATGGCTCCTCATTAGATGAAGATGAAGTGAGTGAAAGTGAGACAAAAAGAGTTCTATTCATGGAAATTGAAAATTCCGATAAATACAAAAAATAAGAATATGAAGAGGCATAAGGGGACTACAAATAAGAATTGTTGAGTGTCATATATTTTATAAAAAGGGAAAATAAGAAAAACAAATCACTATAGGAAGAAGCAAAAATAAAAGAGGAAACACAAAATTCCAACTCTGAAGAATTGGAGTAGATGATCTCTAATCTAAAACTTCAAGTTGAAGAAGAAAAAAGGATCGAAGAAGCATTTAAAGAATAGTTGCAAGAGAAGGATAAGATCATTGGAAATTTGGAAGAAGAGTTGTTACATTGAAAAAATACCTTCAATAGAAAAACATGCAAAACAACTCAAAGATTTTGGATGATATTATCAACAGTTAGAGGCCACATCATGACAAGTCCAGGCTAGGATACAATTAGAAAAAAAGAGGCTCAAGCTCCAAAAATACATATCAATAAACACAAACAAGAAGCTATGCAGAGACAGTTAGAGGAGACAAGAAGTTTTACAGGGAAGATCACAGGGACACTCCTCCACCTAGAAGATTCGGATTTCAGAATCTGTGACAATAAAAAAAAAGTAGGTCTCAGGAAGAAGAAGGATTCAGAAGAGTAAATCCTTTCAGAATATCTTCAACTCCTAGGTATCAAACCATATTTTTTGTTTTATGTTATGGATATAATAATTTTGGACACAAAGATGTAAATTGCAGAGCTAATAGCGGCAACATAAACAACTTTGAAAGTCATGAAAAAAATGGTTATCCAAGAAGTCCTAGTTAAACAAAGAGAAAAAGCTACAAAAGGTCAGAATCTTTGAACACTGAAGTGGAATGCTAGAAGTGAAATAATTTTGTAAACATGGCTAAATATTTTACAATGACAATCCCTCCTAGAGAATCACAACATAATAACAACAGTCAAAGATAAGAACCTTAGTAGAAGATATGGATAAGAAAGAAGAATCAATTTAACAATGAAGAATGCACACTCTCTCTACAAGATAAACACAAGAAACATGGATGGTATGTTGACACTGGATGCTCAAAGAAGATGACAGGTGATGAAGACATTTTTCTTACATTGAGAAAGGAAAGAGATGGATCAGTCTCTTTTGGAAATGATGACTCAACTATAATCATTGGAAAGGGCACAGTAAGAATTGGGAATACGAATACCAAGGTAGAAAATGTTCTACTAGTGGAAGATATAAAACATAATATTGTAAATGTAAGTCAAATGTGTGACCAAGGTCACAAAATTATGTTTGATTCATAGAAGTGTGAAATAAGAAAAACAATTTCAGGAAAATTGATTGCAATAGTTGCAAGAACTTCAAGCAACATACATGTACTAAGTGAAATTGGAAATGAAAATTGTTGTCTAGGAAAGGAAGATTAAGTTTGAATATGGAACAGATGAATGGGTCATGTAAAATTCTATAACCTCGTCAAAGTCAGAAAAAGGAACCAGTAGAAGAAATTCCCCAAATCATGAAGCCAACCAACACATTGTGCAAGAATTGTCAACAAGGAAAGAAAACAAAGACCAGGTTCAAATCAAAGGAACACTCCACAACAAGACCATTGGAAAATTTTCATATTGATCTATTTGGACCAACTAGAAAAAAAGTTTAAAAGGTGAGCAATACTTTATGTCATTGGTTGATGATTATACAAGGATGATTGCAGTTTGTTTTCTTAGGAAAAAATCAGAATCATTTGAAAACTTCAAGGTATACAAGGAAATCATTGAAAATGAAGTGGATTCAAAAATAAAATGTTTGAGATCGGATAATGGAGGAGATATTAATTCAAAGGAATTTATGGATTTTTGTAGAAGTCATGGAACAAAAAGGCAATTCTCCATTGCTAGGACACCTCAACAAAATGGAGTTGTCGAATGAAAGAATGAGACAATAAAATAAATGAATCGAACAATGTTAATGGATTCTAAGCTGATAAATATTTTTTGGACACATGCAGTGCATACAACAGTTCATATTCAAAAAAAAAGTAATGCTAAAAAAAAACAGTGACAAATCTCCCTATGAACTATGGAAAGGAAGACCAAAAAATGTGAATCACTTCAGAGTTTTTGGAATCAAATGTTGCATCAGAAGAGAAGATGGAAGAATGGGAAAGTTTGATTCTCATATGGAAAAAGGCATACTTGTTGGTTACTCAAGTACAAGGACAACATACAAATGTTACAATCTAAGGTTCAACAAAGTTGTGGAAAGCATCGATGTAACGGTTGATGAAACAGGTGGACGAAAATTAAAGGAATAAGAAAAGGAATCAGCGGATCATGTTTACGAAGAAAAGAAAAGGATGAAGAAGCAACATAAGGGGAATATTAAGAAGAACATATAAAAGTAGAAGAGAAAGTACAACAAGTACCTCAAAATACACCTAGAAAACAAATACAGAAGAATCATCCTTCAAATCATATTATCGGGAACAAAGACACAGGAATTGAAACTAGAAGAAGAAGTCATTCACCAGAAGAACTTCACCTAACACTAATATCTTTGATTGAACCAAACGTTTTTTAAGAAGCCAACAAGGATGAATTCTGTAAAAATTCCATGAATGAAGAGTTGGATAAAATAGAGAAGAATGACACTTGGGAATTGGTTCCAAGACCTAGGTAGAAGAATGTGATCAGCACAAGATGGGTCATCGGAAATAAATTGAATGAAGATGGAGAGGTAACCAGGAACAAAGCTAGTTTGGTATGTAAAGGATACACACAGGTTGAAGGTATAGACTTTGAAGATATGTTTCCTCTAGTTGCCAGAATGGAAGCTATCAAATTGATCCTAGCTTATGCATTTTCCATGAATATTAAAGTGTGTCAGATGGACGTCAAATCAACCTTTTTGAATGGGGAACTTGAAGAAGAAGTCTGCATTGAGCAACCAGAAGGATTTTGGCTGTCATAAAATGAAGATTATGTGTGCATGTTAAAGAAGGCCTTGTATGGTCTAAAACAAGATCTTAGAGCATGGTATTCTAGACTGGACAAATATATACAACAAGAAAGGTTCAAAAAAGGAAATGCAGATAACAAAATCTACATCAAGGTAACTCAAGATAGTATTTTATTAATTGAAGTTTATGTTGATGATATTATTTTTGGAAGTGATGATGATAGGTTAAGCCAGAAATTTGCAAACAATATGAGGAATGAATTTGAAATGTCATTACTTGGAGAACTATCATTTTTCCTAGGTCTTCAGATATGCCAAAGAAACCAAGGCATTTTTATTTCTCAAACTATGTGTATAAGAGAATTTCCAAAGAGGTTCGGAATATAAGATTGCAAACCAATGAATACTCCTATGAAAACTAGTTGTAAGTTGAGTAAAGATGATGATTCAAAGTATACAAATCAGAGGTAGTATAGGTCAATGATGTAATATTACTTTATGTGACAACATCCAAACCAGATGTAATGCAGGAAATTGGACCAGATTTCAAGCAGCACCAAAGGAATCACATGTTCTAGCAGTGAAGAGAAATTTCAGATAGGTCATGGGTACATAAGAGTTTGGATTATGGTATCCAAAATGAAACGATATATCACTTATTTCCTACATAGATGCATATTGGGCAGGTTGCATTGATGACCAACGAAGCACTAGTGGAGAAAAGTTATACGTGGGTGAGTGTTTGGTATCTTGGCTAAGAAAGAAACAATCATTAGTATCATTGTCTACAACTGAAGTAGAGTATATTGCAGAAGAAACATGTTGTACACAGGTTCTGTGGATAAAACAAACTTTGATAGATATACATGTTGTACACAGGTTCTGTGGATAAAACAAAATTTGATAGATATACATGTTGAGTATGATGAGTCCATTCCAATATATTGTGATAATAAAATCACCATCAGTATCTCAAAGAATCCCGTGAAGCACTCCAAGACGAAGCACATTCCAATCAAGTATCACTTTCTATGGGAATAGGTTGTAGAGAAGAACATAAGAGTTGAATATGTGGGAACAAAAGAATAGGTTCTAGATATCTTTACAAAACCACTTCCAAGGGAATCCTTTGAGTATATTCACCAGAGACTCGAAGTAATTTCTACTCCAAATGAATTATTTTGAATTCTTATCTTATATGTATTATATTTACATGAGAAACACCATAAATAGTATAATTCATGTTGGGGGAGAAGTTTCAAGAATATTTCAATCAGGGGGAGCAACCCAAAGGATAGTTCAGTTAGAGGGAGAAGCCTTGGACGAGAAGTTAATTTTGTCATTGATTTCAAAGGCGGAGATATTCATCTAATTCATAAGAAAGAGTTATATTCTTGGAGAGAGAGACCACATAGGCATAGGGGGAGAATGAGATATATGACTTTAGTGTTGCATCAAATTGTTTCCATCAATGCCAAAGGGGGAGATTCTTGATTAATTGGGCCAGTTGTCATTGATGTCAACCCTTGAAGAAATTCCAGTAGAAAATTTTGGTAGCCCCAACAGTATGGTTAAGGGAATTAAATTTGATTGATGTATAATGGTATGAAGATTAACATTTTTTGCAGGTAAGCCTATTCTAGATGGATAGTACATGTCATGCCATTTCTAGTGATATGAGGAACATCACATAAATTCTCACTGTTAGAGAGTTATGGCCTTGTGAAGTTGGAGAACCCTCATGAGTTATCTAGAATATCAAAGAAGTCACATTATTCTGGAAGCTCCTAGAAAACATTGACTAGTCAAGTGGGTCAAACTAGGAGTTAATCATGGGTTATTTTGTTGCAATAAGAAAATAATTAAAAATAATTTAGTTGCAACTAGAAGTGAAGAATTTACTATTTGTAGAAAAGTGGGTTAGAAGTGGACAAGTTGTTAGAAGTGGGTTATCCCTAAAATAAGGAAATTGGGTTAAGTTGGTTAGAAGGTAACCCCTTGAGGAAGCTACATGGAAGTATAAATAAGAGAGAAAATATCTCCTATTAACACCTATTGAGCACATTAAATATCTATTATTGTGTAATTTTTATTGTAGGTACTCATTGATACATCTGAAGTTGTGCAATTTTGAGGTAGCACGAAGGAGTGACGATGAAAATTTCAGAATTACAGAAAATTCTAAAAAACTCTAGTTTTTGAGGTGTACGTGGTATATAATGAAAAAGAGTGCATGCATATGCAAGTTGAAGGAGAACAAATAAGGAATAGTCACGTATAGTTTGGAAAAGTCATGAAAATTTGAGAAGATGAAGATGCTAGGTCTCTAGAGTCTAAAATCAAGATCCTAGGAAGGTCCACAATAACCAAGTACAATAGATCTATCTACAGGTTCAAAAGGTATGTATTATTTCTATGTGTAGTTGGATATTGTTGTCTACATGAGATATCGTCATGGAGTTTTGAGGATATTCCCTAGAGAGGTTATTGTTTTCATGGAAATTAATGTATAAGTCATATCTATAGAAATAGAGTGTTGGTATAATTAATATCATTTCATTGGTATATCTTATTGGTGTTGAGGCATATCTTATATTTCTTGGCATATGGTTAAGGTTTTTTGTGGTGCATGATTGAGAGCTTGTATTTGTAAAGTGGTTGATGCATTGAGAAGTTTTATATTAGTAAGGATTTGATGTATAGTCCATGTGAGGGTTACTGTACTTGTTCATGATTATACATACTTGTATGGCACATGACTAGAGAGACAGAGATGAACTTGGTTAAGGGATATGTATGAGGATGTATGCATAGTGCACGGTTATAGTCTGGACACAGTGACAGGTTGCAGGTTGATGTGATAGAGGCAACAAAGGCTCAAAGTGTTCAAGAAAGAGAAAACCATAGATTTTAGAAGATGTACGTAGGTTGCAGTATAGATAAGCTGTGTACATACAAATGATGCACTATAGATAGGTCATGTACATACGCTAGCTACAAGACAGACAGGTCATGCACATGTTGGTTTTTTGTTAGTACATTAAGGTTACTGGTACAGGTTGATCATAAGTCTTTGGTCTAGGTTGGTTACAGGTTGTTTCCAGAGATTGGTACAGGTTTATAGTGGTATATCTCATAGTGACAGTGTGGCAACGGTTTCATCATTTTATTTATATTTCAAGGTGACAGGACGAGGCAAGGATAGGTGGTTGTAGCCACCTTCCAGTTGTAGCCGAAAAACATAGGGGTTGTATCCTCCTTATGGTTGTAGCCAAAGAATTGGGGAGTTGGAGCTTCCCTCAGGTTGTATCTTGAAAATATAGGGGGCCAGAGCCTCGTTCCATTTGTATTTAGAGAACAAAGGAAGTTGGTGCTTCCAATGATGTAATTCTTAAAGACATATAAGAAAAAGCATTCCATGGTTTTCTCCCGCATTGGGTTTCCACATAAAAATACTGTTGTATTGTTTATGTATGTGATTTTTCATTTTCATGGTTTATTTACTCTGCACTTATTGGATGATAATGTTGTATTGATCATTAAGATAAATAACACTTACATATTGTGGTTAAAAGGATTAAAAATCTCTAATATTGATTCACCCCCCCTCTCGGTAATCCAATAGTAAATTATGGTGTCAGTGATCCCTAGGGTCAACCTAACTTCTCTAAAACTGAATGATAATTGGTTGTATGGGGACATGCAATAGTTTTGGGCTAGGGGAGATGAAAGGTGCCTAAATTAATATACTTTCAACACTTGTCTAATACCTTTTTTCTTACTATTTTCCATTGATCACTTCCTTTTTGATAATTCCCTTATCCATTTTTCCTTACTTATCACTAAGGTACAAATCCTTCCCCATATGCCATTATTAAGTTATTATTTCATATTTATTAAAGGAACTTTCTATTTCATGTACTAATGCTGCTACATAGGAGTAATACACTAGTTGCAACTCCTCATGATGGTTGCAATACCTCTTTTCTGCAACTCCAAGTGCATTTTATGTTGCTGCAATTTTAGGTATGATCCAACTATTGCAACCCCAAGTACACTCTTCGTGATGAAAATCTAGGTAACTAGGCACAAACCGACCACCTCAACTCCAAGTGCACTCATTGTTGCTAGACCTCTAGACAACTCTTGCAATATTGAGAATTCTCCCCATTGCTATGAATTAGGACAATTGATGCAACCAAGAATACTCTCCATTGTCGCGACTCTGAGTCTACTATTGCTACGATTCTAAATACAAATCCCACTAGAATATTAGTCAAAACTACAGACGATAGTTGGGAAATGGTTATCATGAAGGAAAATGACAAGAGGCAAGTAGGAGACTAAAAGAAGATTTTTTTTTGCCTATTGAGTCATCACACACCTGAATCTCGCTAAAGTTTGAAAAAACCAATATAACTAGATGAATAGTTGAATTCTCACGGTTTTCAATCTATCGATTTGTATAAGTTTAGACATTAGTTGGGTTGTATAAAAACCTCATCTTCCCCATAGTTGGGGGGGGGGGGTGCAGAGAAATTATTATAGCATTAGGAATTTGATTGTTATTGTATTTTCAAACTTCTTCAATTTAATTTATGTTCATGCTTTCATTCTCATGTTTATGTGTTGGTAATCACATTATTCTAATACCATATCTCAGTTCCTTGTCTAAGGGGTTAGGTCCCCCTATTTAGTCAGGTACTTCCTATATACTAGTGTAGGATATAAGATTTCAATTTTGTTTATTTAAATTCATAACTAATTTATTTTTCTATTTGTTGCAAAGGTAAAATCTGACAGAATAGTCATTGTAATTCGTGTGTGGTTGATATTTAATTTCTTCTTGTTAAGAATTAGAATTCTCAATATAAATTATGAATTTATTCTATTTTCGTAAATTCATAATCACAGATGTGATGTAGCTCATAATTGATGACATTCACCTCACTATTGTTCTCTCCCTACAACTTTGTTCTTGCAGTCTACATTGGTGCAACTTGCGTTTATGAAACTAACATCACTATGTATCCTTTATTTTGTGTTGCAGCTTTGTTGTTGCAACTCATGTTTCTACAACTCCACTTGGAGATGTAACTTATTTTGTTTGCTTCTTAATTTGTGATAGTGTTAATCTTCAGCAGATCGAGATTGGCACTATTAGATTTATTTGGATGAGTGAACACTCAATCATCTCAACAAAAAATATCTTCATTATGCTTGAGTAAGTCACCAATAGATCATAGTATAGATTTCAATTTTTGCAAGTGTGCTTTCAATTTCTACAAGTGTGATTTCAATTCCCACAAGTGTGATTTCAATTTCCATAAGTGTGATTTCAATTCCTACAAGTTTGATTTCAATTTCTGCAAGTGTGATTTCAATTTTTGCAAGTGAGATTTCAATTCCCACAAGTGTGATTTCAATTCTTGCAAGTGTGATTTCAATTTTGCAAGTGTGACTTTCTTTTCTTGCAAGTACAATATTTAATTCCCTGCAACTGTTTAGTTTGGTGACTTAATTAAGTGTTTTTAATCCTTGATTTCATACTTTCAAAGTACTACAATCCCTTAGCAAAACAATACTACCACTTGCATATACGATGCACAACAGTTCATAAGTAAGATATGACCTTGTACTGATAATTAAATGCACACTTTCCGATTTCTCACTAATTAATTAGAAGGTAATTGAAAAGTTCGTCAGATTCCATGGAAGAATAGATAAATCAAATTGAGTAGAATGCGACATGGAAACTTGTTCCAGGACCAAAAGATAAAAATGTGATTGGAACCAAGAGGGTTTTTAGGAAGAAGTTGAATGAATAATGAAAAGTAATAATAAATAAAGCATGCTTGGTTTGTAAAGGATATGCTCAAGTTGAAGGTATTGATTTCAAATAAACCTTTTCCCCAGTTGCAAGACTAGAAGATATCATAATATTTTTGGAATTTGCATGTTTCAAGAACTTTAAATTCTATCAAATGGATGCCAAGTATTACTTTCTCAATTAAAATTTAGAGGAAGAAGCATACATTGAATAACAACAAGAATTCTTCTTATTATAAAATAAGGATCATGTATGCCAATTGAAGAAATCACTCTATGGGATAAAACAAGCTAACGAAGCCTGGTATTCAAGACTTGACAAGTATATACAACAATAAGGCTTCAAAAGAGGAATTGTTGATAGTAATCAGTGGGAGAAAATTAATTGATTATTGTATTTTATGTAGATGACATCGTTTTTGGAGTTAATATGACCAAATGTGTCAAGAGTTTGCAATATAAATACAATATGAATTTGAGACGTATATGCTTGGTAAACTGTCACTCTTTCTTGCTTTACATATTTCTTAATTAGACAAAGGCATATTCATTTCACACACTAAGTACATAAAAGAAATATTGAAGAAGTTTGGAATGGAAGATTGTGCACCAACCAACACATCCATGGTCATAGGTTTTAAAATGAGAAAATATGATGAATCTCTGGAAGTAAATAAAACATTTTACAAGTCAATGATTAGGATCCTACTATATTTGATGACATCAAGGTCGAACATTATGCAAGGAGTAGGATTAGTTCCACGGTTTCAAGCTCAACCAAAATAAACTCACATGCAAGAAATGAAAATAATATTCATATATATTAAGGGAAAATTGGATTTCATCTTGTGGTACTCAAGACATGAATATTTTACTCTAACAGGATATAAAAATGCAGACTAGGAAGGTAGTGTTGATGACTGAAAAATCACAAATGGAGGAGCATTATTTCTGGAAACAGTCTAGTGTCCTAGTTGAGAAAGAAATAGTCTTCAATTTATCTATCCACATCAGAGGTGGAGTATATAGCAGAAACAAAATGTTGCACAAAAGCTCTTTGGATGAAGTAGACTTTGAAGGATATTAAGGTAGAATATGATTACCCAATCTCAATAATTTGTGAAAACACAAGTGAAACAAATAGTTCAAATAATCCATTTATGCAATCAAAGACAAAGCATATTCCAATCAAGTATCTCTTCTTAAGAGAACAAGTATAAGAATGAAAAGTGAAGTTGGAATATATTATCACCAAAGAACAAATTGCATATATTTTTACAAAAGCCCTTCCAAAATAGACATTTGAATATCTCAGATAAAAATTGGGAGTAATATCCATCTCATCACTAAGTGCTTAAGGAGAAGCATAAACACATGGGGAGTATCCCTTTTCCATTGATGTCGAAAGAGGAGAGTCACAGATAGAGGGAGAATTATTTCTATGCCCTGTGGACTATGTCTTCCGTTGTATGATTTTCATCAACAACAAAGGGGGAGATTATTGGAATTATTGTCATTGATGTAAAAGTATTAATGATGCCATTAATTTCATATTACAACATTACACCACACACAACATTTCCAAAATTGATTTATTTATATAATTCTACAATCATATTAAAAAAGGGGTGCATGTGAAAAAGTAAAAAGTGAAATGGTGATTTCAAACCCATGGGTTTGGGGTATTTTTCCATGGTCTGGGGTATTTTCCCATACTATTGGGAATTAATTATTTAATTAAAGGACTTGTTCCTTTATGAAGGATTATGAAAAAAGTATAAAAAGAGAAAGCAATGAGACAAATTATTTTAGGGGCTACATTTCACAAATGGGCTATTTTTCCCTGTTTTTTTCCCAAAAAACGATTCAATAATTTCCATTTTTTTCTAAAAATGATTTTCCCAAATTCCATAGAATAAAATTATTTTACCTTAAAAATCGCCAAACTTTTATAGAAACTATGTAAAATCCATATAAATTTTAATATTTTTAAAAATCTATGGTCAAACATTTACATTTTGCATATTAAGGACTAGTAAGATTATCCCAGGTTTTTACATTTTAATATAAATTTCCATCCTTAAAATTATCAATGATGAGAGAAAGGGTGTGTGTGAAAAATGGATTAGCAAAAGATTGAAATGTAAAATCAGTTTGAAGTCATCTTGGAATTTATGTGATAACTTGTTTTATAGGATGTTTCAGACCCTACAATTTGGAAGAGATAAAGGATAGATCTTGGTGTACATGTGGTAGAAAATTGATATCATGGTTTGCTATACTTTTGGACATATTCCTCGTGGAAGTTAGGGTTCCTGAATGCTCTTGAAATCAGTTTCAAACAAGTCATCTTGACACTTTATCTATAACCTATTTTCTATGATGTTTCAGACATTCAGAATTTGTAGAGACATAGGAGAGATATTGGTGTACATGGGGTAAAACTATTAGATTATGGTTCACTATAATTTTAGAGATATGCCCTAGTATGGAATTTTGAGCTTCTCAATGCTCTTGAAGTTAGTTTCAAACAAGTCAGATTGACACTTTCTATATAACTTATTTTCAATGATGTTTTAGACCATTAGATTTTGTAGAGATAGAGGAGAGATATAAGTGTACATGTGATGAAAATATTATATGTTGTTTTGCTATAAATTTGGAGATCGATGAACTCATTTTTTGGGATGTTTCAGACCCTGAGATTTTGTAGAGATGGAGAAGAGATCTTGGTGTACATGTGATAAAAATATCATATGTCGTTTCAGTACATGTTCATAGATATGCTTTGTGGAAGTTTGGGTTCCTTAATTCTCTTGAAATTAGTTTCAAACAAGTCAACTTGACACTTTTTCTATAACTTATTTTCTATGATGTTTCATATCTTACAATTTTGAAAAGATAGAGGAGAAATGCAAAAGTACCTCAATTAAAAGTTTCAGAATCAAATTTTCAAAATTGTATAGGAGGCATGTTATACAGGTTTGTTCATGGGAAGAGGCCAAAAACAACAAGCTTTTGGGAAGTTTCCACTTGGAAATTCAAATTTTGGTTAAACTTGGTAAAGACTGTAATACCTTGTTTTTGAGTCCCCATATTAAATAATGTGTTTTGTTTATTTGATGAAAGGATAGAGTGAGAAAACAATTTAAGAGGCCGACATTCCTAGGAAATGTAATGTTTGGATCATTATTAATAATAAAATACATCATTGGCTGCTAGACAAGAAAGGACGTGAGTTATAGAGGGATATGATTCTATGTGAGAGGGGGCTTAAGGGGATGAGTCATTTTATCACATTTTATTTACCCATAATTGTTTTAATGGAGAGAAGTGGTTACATGTTCTTCTTGGGGAAAGGGCATGTGGTTCTTGATTTTCAAGTAAATATATAAACCCATTTTTGGGTTGCTTGGGGGTTAATTCATTGTTCATTGTTCACACCCTTCATTATGTACTTCCTCATTCACACTTTCACTCTTTCATTCATTCTTTCTCAATTATCATTCCTCATTCATTATTGTATTTGGATTGAGACATGGGGGTGAATTTTTTAGGAAGATCCATTTGTTTGATGGATGTAGTAATGATTGGTGTATTCCATCCATGAATTTGTGCTTGCATGCCTGAGATGCATTGGCATGTATTAAATTGTATTCACATATGCAAGTCCTGAGAGTCTCATCATGGGGATTCTTGACCAGATGCACTAGAGCCCTAGAAGGAGGTGGAATGTGTGAGGGACTGCATGGCAGAGAATGGGGTCCATTCTCTTGGGTTGTGCAGGTTGGTATAGAAGAGAGTTGGTTTACTTTGGATTGCTATGTTTTGAGAAACCTGTGAGAGATTGAGTGTTGATTGGTTTTGGAAGATGAGTGACACCCTAGAACCATCCTTGTGGATTCATAGCCCTGGCTTGGGGGTGACTTGTTGTTGAGACTTGGAAAAATAGTGTCTATGGTTGGGTGGAACATCATTTGTCTACAACCTGTTGGTGATTAATTTCATTAAATATAAGTGATATCTGTCATGGTTTCCTCTACTTGTATATTTATTTCCGTTGTGTATTAATTATTGTCTCTGAGATTCGTATGTTATAATATCCATGCTTGCGGGTTATTGTTGTGCATGGAATGCTTAGACATTTTGTTATGTTCTAGCATGAATCTTGGTTATTGCATGACCTATTATTATGTTTCTTTCATGCTTCTTTATTAATTATATGTTATCAAAATTCAAAATCAGTTTAGAAGTGAGTTTCTAGAGGTAGAGTGCTCATCCTGTGGGTGGTTAAGTACGGTACAAAGACAAAAGTAGTGAGTAGATCTAGTGAAGGAATAAGTAGTGAGTAGACCATGTAAAGGTATAAGTAGTGAGCAAACCTAGTGAAGGAAAAAATAGTAGGTAGACTTGATGAAGTTTGGTGTAGCTTAGAAATTGGTGTCTCTTTTTAACTTGTTGCTTAGTGGTGGTGATTGGTGTCTCTAGTAGATTAGTGTCCATGAAGATATGTAAGATATTTGTGTTTCTTTCTAATTTGGTGCTTAGCGGTGGGGATTGGTTTTCTCGAGTATATTAATGTCTATGAAGATCTAAAAGAGATTGGTGTCTCTTTCTAAGTTGGTGCTTAGCAATGGGGATTTGTGTCTCCAATATGTTGGTGTCTATAAAAAATTGTAAGAGTATGTTGGTTCCTGCCTAGAGTTTTTCTCGTGGGGATTAGTCTCTCCAATAGGTTGGTGCCTATAAACATTTATAATGGTCGGTTGGTTTATACCAAGAATTATAAAGAGAAGTTTCATGGTTTTTTCCCAAAAGGGTTTCCACATAAATATTGTGTTCTTTGATGTGATTGTTTTCTTATGGTTGATGAATGTATGAAAAAGTAAAAAAATTGTCTTATACTGATTGACCCCCTCCCCCCCGCCCCTCCCCCCCCTTAGTATAAGTTTGTGCTCAACAATTTACTCTTTAAAACTAAGGATGTCATGTACATTAGGATTTTTTCTTAATTTACTATGACAATGCATGGTTTCAAGCTGCACCAAAAGAAAATTACGTGCAAGAAGTAAAAATAATATTTAGATATATTAAGGGAAACTTGGTTTTCATATTATGGTACTCAAGAGATGAAGATTTTACTCTAACAACATATACAAATTCATATTCGATAAGTAGTGTTGATGATAGGAAAATTACAAGTGGAGGAGCATTCTTTCTGGGAAACAATCCAGTGTCCTCATTGAACAAGAAATAATCTTCAATTTGTCTATCCACAATAGAGGCCGAGTATATAGCAGAAAAAACATGTTGCACACATGTTCTTTAGATGATGCAGATTTTGAAATATATTAAGGTAGAATATGATCACCCAATATTACTAATTTGTGACAACACAAGTGTAACGAATATTTCAAAGAATCTAGTTATGCACTCAAATACAAAACATATTCCAATCAAGTATCTCTTCTTAAGAGAATGTAGTAGAAAGAAATATGAAGTTGGAATATATTCTCACTAAAGAACATATTGCATATATTTTCACAAAACCCCTTCGCAAATAGACATTTGAATATCTCAGATAGAAATTGTGAGTAATATCCATCTTATCACTAAGTTATTAAGGAGAATCACAAACTCAAGGGTAGTATACAATTTCCATTCATGTAAAATGGGGAGAGTTCTAGATATGGGGGCAATTGTTTCTATGCCTAGTGGACTATGTGTTCTATTGTATGATTTCCATCAATGACAAAGGGGGATATTGTTGGAATTGTAGTCATTTATGTCAAATTATTAATGATGTCATTAATGACATAATGCAACATTATACTACACACAAAATGTCCAAGATTGATTTATATATATAGTTCTACAATTATATTAAAAAACGGGTGCATGTGAAAAAGTAAAAAATGAAATGGTGGTTTCAAACTCATGTGTTTGGGGTATTTTTCCATGGTATTAGTGTTGGGTATGTGTTATATTATTTTCATGAGTAGTAGTGTTTGTGTTGCGTCGGGCATGCAGGGGGGTTTGAGGGGTGAAATCCCCCTGTGCGGGAGTTCATGGGCCGCTCCCCTAAGAAATATTTTTTTCCTTGGGAAACGTGTCACATTTTTGCCTCATTTTTCATGTTCCCTTGATTTTCATGTCCATTGTTGGGAGGTTTTTCAGAACATGGTTTTTGTTAAGCCCTAATATTGGCCCATTACCCCTTAATTGGGGCATATTAGATTAGTAATGTTATTTTATTTATGTCGGCTTTAGGCCATTAGTTGTAATTATACCTCCTAGTCTCCTATATATACCAAGGAGACATTTTCA
>ML789804.1:625346-665567 GCA_009831015.1 Picea engelmannii
CTCAAGGGGAGGGGCATGTTAATCCCTAATATTGGCCCATTACCCCTTAATTGGGGCATATTAGATTAGTAATGTTATTTTATTTATGTCGGCTTTAGGCCATTAGTTGTAATTATACCTCCTAGTCTCCTATATATACCAAGTAGACATTTTCATTTTAAATCATCTTGTACTTGAACATTTAAGTGGGGTAAAAGGAGGTTTCCCCCTCGAAGAGGCTTATTATCTGAAATTATCTCTTTTTCAAGGCATTGAGTACTTTTCCTGAGGTCTTTCTATGCTATATTGATGTTTGGTTCTTAACAGTTTTTTTTCGATGGTTTTCTATTTTCGGTTAAGGAATTAGGGTTGTTGATTAATCCAGGTCATTGGGTTAGGGTTTGGATGCCGATGGCTCCTATATGTATATTGTATTGTAAACAATCTATCACTGTGATTGAATATAGAATATGTTGGATTTACCGGTTTTGGTTTCCAAGGGAAACATCTATGTGTAATGTTTGTATTTTCCATTGTATCTTTTATGTTCTTCTACTGAAAATCCGTTTGCAGTAAATATTGTACAAGGTTAAAATATACATTTCATATCATAGCTTTGTTGGCTTCAGGGGGATGCCTTTGTGGTCAAGGGTTTGTCTTGGGACTTTGATAAGCCTTATTATAGTGGGAAATTTGTGGTATTGATTTTTCAGGTGAAAAGAAATGGCGAGCAATTCGAAAATGGAGATTGAAAAGTTTAATGGGAAACGTTTTGAGCTGTGGAAGCTCAAGATGGAAAATATGTTGGTGGATAGAGATCAGTGGATCATAGTAGATCCAGGTACCACACCTACAGGAACTTCAACAGATGCCTAGAAAAAGTTGGATCAAAAGGTGAAGAGCACAATTTGACTATGTCTCTAGGATTTAGTATTACTAAATCTGTCAGAGGAAGCTACATCCAAGGATTTATGGGATAGGTTGGGGAATTTGTATCAATATAAGTCTCTAGTAAATAAAATATTCATGAGAAAGAAGATGTATAACCTGAGGATGAGAGATGTAGACTCGGTGGCAGAGCATTTGAACGCCTTGAATACTATGGTAAGTCAGTTAGTATTTGTTGAGATTAAAATTTCAGATGAAGATAAGTGTATCGGTTTACTGTGTTCTTTACCAGACTCGTGGGATTGTTTGGTTGTGTCCATAGGTATTAATACAACTTCCTTGAATTTTGATGAAGTGGTATCATCCTTGTTGTCGGAGCAGATGAGATGGAAGAATATGGAAGGACAGAGCACAAAAACGTTATTTGCAAGAGGACGCTCCCAGGAAAGAAATAGATCTAAGTTCTCAAGTGTTATATCTAAATATAAGGGTAGATCTAAACCTCCTAGAAAGTTTGTAAAGGTATGTTGGAGATGTGGAAAACAAGGGTACTACAAGAAGTAGTGTAGAGCCAAAGTTGAGAAAAAGAAGGGATCTTAAGAATCTTCTTCTATAGAAGAAAACACCTCCAAGGAAGAAAGAGGGGATGTGTACTTGCATTCTTCAAGAACACATGTAGATCATGAGGCATGGTTGGTTGACTTAGGTGCATCCTTTCATATGACTCCCCATAGGGAGTGGTTCTATGAATATGAAAGGTATGATGGAGGTAATGTTTTCCTAGGTGATGACTCAACAAACAAAATCATAGGACGAGGAAAATTCAAGTTGAGGCTCATAGATGGAAGGATTAGAACATTGTCTGGTGTTCTTCACATCCCAGGTTTGGCCATGAATTTTATTTCTATAAGAAAAATGGATGATGTAGGGGTAAAAACAATATTTGAAAAGGAAACCTGCAGGATGGTTCCAGGATCAATGGTGTTGTTGAAGGGAGTTCGGTTTGGAACTCTGTATAAGTTGCAAGGAAGAACTATTAGTGACGGGTGTAATAGTTCCATTGTTCTTGATATTGGATTTGAATAAGAAATAACTCCTACAGTCTCTAGAGAAAATTTTATGCTAGGATCAAAGACTGGGGCATATCGGCGAGAAGGGTCTTTGACTACTACACGGTAAAGGTATGGTTGAAGGTATGTCTAAATTCTCTCTATATTTTGATTTCTTTGAACATTTTGTATATGGGAAGTAGAATCAGGTAAGATTCCCCTCTGGTGCATCGAGGGTAGAAGTAATTTTACATCTAGTTCACAATGATTTTTTTGACCTGTATCAGTCCCATCATTGGGAAAATCTATGTACTATGTCTCATTTATAGATGAATTCTAGATGAATACTTGGATATATTTCCTTGGGAAGAAATATGAAGTTTTTGACAAGTTTAAAGAGTTTAAGGCTCTTGTTGAGAATCAAACAGAGAAAATAATTAAGGTGTTGAGGAAAGATAATGGTGGATATTTTTGCGGGAATGAATTTGAAGAATTATTTAAGAAGTGTGGTATAGCAAGGTAGAATACTACTCCATATACATATCATCATAATGGAGTTTAAAAAAGGATGAACAAGAAGATGATGAAAAAAGCAAGGTGCATGCTCAGTGGTGTCGAGTTAGGGAAATAATTATGGGAAAAGGTAGTGGGTACTGCATGTTACCTAGTCAATAGATCACCATCATTAGAGTTGGATGAAAAGACTCCATAAGAGGTATGGACTGGTAAGAAACCTTCTCTCACACATATCAAGGTATTTGGATGTGAAGCATATGTTCATGTTCCAAAGAAAAATAGGATTAAGCTAGATAAGAAGGCTGAAAAGTGTATCTCTATTGGATATAAAGATGGTCTCAAAGGTTATAAGATTTGGAACCCAGAAACTAAGAAGGTAGTGTATAGCCGAGATGTGGTATTTAGAGAAATGAAGGATGTTATTAAACTTGAAGTCCTATCAAGTAAGGAAGAACTAGATAAAATAGAGTTTGATTTAAAGGATCATGAATCAGACTCTTCATAAGAACATGAATCAAAAGAAGAAGATCCTCATACTGTAGTATTGAGGAGATCAGTTTGAGAAGGAAGTCTACTGGAAAGGTATAATCCATCTGATTTCTATTCAAATTTTTCTTTATCTATTACTGATGATGATCCTAGAACTGTCAGAGAGTCAGTGGATTCATAGGATGGGAATCTCTGGAAAAAGGCCATGGATGAAGAAATGGCATCCTTGGATAAGAATGATGCTTGGGATCTAGTGGAGTTTTCGACTGGAAGAAATCCCATTGGAAGAAAATGGGTATTTAAAAAGAAGTTGAATGCAGAAGGAAAAGTGGAGAAATAGAAATCTCAATTAGTAGAAAAGGGTTATTCCTAGGTTGAGGTAATTGATTTTGGTGAGATTTTTCTCCTGTTGCCAAGTTATCCTCTATAAGTTTTCTATTATCTATTGATGTTTCATTTGATTTTGAAGTATAATAAATGGATGTAAAGACAAATTTCCTACATGGGGATATGGAAGAAGAAATCTATATGAAGTAGCCAGAAGGATTTGTTGTGAAGGGAAAGAAGGAGATGGTATGCAAGTTGAAAAATTCCATGTATGGTTTAAAACAATCACCAAGGATGTGGTATCAAACTTTTGATACTTATATGCTATGACTTTTATTCACAAGAAGCAAAGAGGATCATTGTGTGTATTTTAAATTAATTGGTGATCATTTGATTTATTTGGTCTTATATGTGGATGACATGTTGTTGATAGGAAACAACAAGGAGATTATCCAAGATGTGAAAACTAAGTTGTCCTCTAAATTTTATATGAAGGATCTCGGTGCCTCAAATTTCATTTTGGGCATGGAAATTAAAAGAGATCGCAAAAAGAGGAAACTATTGTTAAATCAGAGAAAATATGTCGAGACAATATTGCAGATATTTAATATGCAAGAATGTAAACCGGTCAAGGTTCCTATTCCTGTTGGTATAAAGTTATATGCGGACCAGTGTCCCAGACACAATAAGAGGATGAGGACATGTCTCGTGTTCCATATGAGATTGCAACTGACAGTTTGATGTATGCAATGTTATGTAATAGACCAAACATTGCACATGCAATGGGAGTTTTGAGCAGGTCTATGTCAAAACTAGGGAAGGATCATTGAACAACATTAAAAATAGTTTTCAGGTATTTACTTGGCACTGCTAGCTATGGATCGTGCTACCAAGGAAGACTGGGATTGGAAAGAGTGGTGGATATACATGAATTTGTGGATGCAGAATGGGTTGGATATCTGGATCATACGAGATCTACAAGTGGGTATGTGTTTAACTTGATTGGAGGAGCAATAAGTTGGATGAGAAAAATACAGGCCGTAGTGGCACTTTCAACTACAAAAGGTGAATAGATGGCAGCCACTCATGCAATTAAGGAAGAAGTATGGTTACAAACATTGTGTTGAGGTATTGAGCTGGTAAAACAAGCTGTAAGGATAGATTGTGATAGTCAGAGTGCAATTTTTTTGGCGAAGAACCTGGCTTATCATTCAAAGAAAAAGGATATTGATATTTAATATCACTTTATCAAAGACATGGTTGAAGAAAAGAAAGTATTGTCGATGAAGGTGGAAACTTTGAAGAATGTTGCAGATTCATTAAAAAACAATTGTGAGCACTGAGAATTTCTCGTGGTGTAGAGGATCCATGGGCGTTGCTTCCCTAGATTGTTGACTATGTAACCTTGTAACTCCATGTATGTGAAGAAAAAAACAAGTGGGATAATGTTGGGTATGTGTATATTCTTTTCATGAGTAGTAGTGTCTATGTTGAGATGGGTGCAACGCCTCCAAGAATTTTCTTTCCTTGGGAAACATGTCACATTTTTTCCTCTTTTATTGTGTTGCCTTGATTTTCGTGTCCATTGTTGAGCGATTTTTTGGCACATTGTTTTTTCTCAATGATTTTGCTATTTCCGGTTAAGGAATTAGGGTTGTTGAATAATCTAGGTCATTTGGTTAGGGTTTTGGATGTCGTTGGATCCTATATGTATATTGTATTGTAAACACTGTATCACTATGAATGAATATAGAGTATGTTGGTTTTCCTGGTTTGGGTTTCCAGGGGAAAAATCTCTATGTAATGTTTGTATTTTCCATTGTATCTTTTTTGTTCTTCTACTAAAAAACTATTTGCAATAAATATTATACAAGGTTACAATTTGCAATTAGGAATTAATTATTAATTAAGGGAAATGTCCCTTCATGAAGGGTTATGAAAAAAGTATAAAAAGAGAAAGCAATGAGAGAAAGGGTGTGTGTGAAAAATGGATTTGCAAAAGATTGAATTACAAAATTGATTTCAAGTCATCTTGGCATTTAGGCGATAACTCGTTTTAGAGGATGTTTTAGACTCTACAATTTGGAAGAGATAGAGGATATATTAGTGTACTTGTGGTAAAAAGTTCAGATAATGGTTCACTATAGTTTTGGATATATTATTTGTGGATGTTAAGGGTTCATGAATTCTCTTGAAATCAGTTTCAAACAATTTAGCTTGGCACTTTCACTATAAATTATTTTCTATGATGTTTCATACCTTGCGATTTTGCAGAGACATAGGAGAGATCTTTCTGTACATGTGGTAAAAATATTAGATGTTGGTTTGCTACAATTGCAAATATATTCCCTATGGAATTTAGATTTCCTGAATGCTATTGAAATCAATTTCAAACAAGTTAGATTGGCACTTTCACTATAAATTATTTTCAATGATGTTTCAGACCCTATGATTTTCTAGAGATAGAGGAGAGCTATTGGTGTATATGTGGAAAAACTATCATATGTTGGTTCCTTATACATTTGAAGATTGATAAAATCATTTTTTAGGATGTTTTAGAACCTGATATTTTGTAGAGACAGAGAAGAGATCTTGGTGTACATGTGATACAAATATCATACGTTAGTTCACTACACTTTCATAGATATGCTATGTTTAGGTTTCTTGAATGTTCTTGAAATTAATTTCAAAAAAGTCAACTTGACAATTTTTCTCTAACTTATTTGTTGGGATGTCTTAGACCTTGTGATTTTGCAAAGATAGAGGAGACATACAAAAGTACCTCAAGTAAAAGTTTCATAATCAGATTTGCAGAATTGTATAGTTCGCATGTTGTACAAGTTTGTTCTTGGGAAGAGCCCCCAAAAAACAATATTAGGGAAAGTTTCCATTTGGAAATTCAAATTTTGGTCAGACTTGGTAAAGATAGAAGTAGTGAGTAAAACTAGTGAAGGAATAACTATTTAGTACACTTAGTAAAGGTATAACTAGTGAGTAGACCTAGTGAAGGAAAAAATAGCAAGTAGACTCGATGAAGGTTGGTGAAACTCATAGATTGGTGTCTCTTGCTAAGATGGTTCTTAGTGGTGAGTATCCTTGTCTCCAGTAGCTTGGTGTCTATGAGGATATGTAAGAGATTGATGTCTCTTGCTAATTTGGTTCTTAGTTGTGGGGATTGGTTTCTCCAGTATATTAATGTCTACAAAGATATAAAACAGATTTGTGTCTCTTGCTAAGTTGGTGCTTAGAGGGGGGGATTGGTGTCTTCGGTATATTGGTGTCTACAAAGATATGTAAGAGTAGGTTGGTTCCCACATATATTTATACTAGTGGGGATTGATCTCTTGAATAGGTTGTCACCTAAAAATATTTGTAACAATAGGTTGGTGCCTACAAATCTTTGTAACAATAGGTTGGTTCCTACCAAGAATTATAAAGAGAACTTTATTGGTTTTTCCCTGAAAGGGTTTACATGTAAATCTTGTGTTCCATGATGTGATTGGTTTATTATGGTTGATGAATGTATAAAAATGTAAAAAAATTGTCTTATACTAATTGAACCTCCCCTGCCCCCCTCTTAGTATAATTGTGTGCTCAACAACATATTCTTTAAAACCAAGGATGGATTGTACATAAGGAATTTTGTCTTAATTTACTATGGTAATGCAATTTCTTCACGGAGTGTACATTTTGGAAAAAAATGGCTCAAACCATTATGGGTAGTTTTCTCATGTGGGCCTTGGAAAAACACACTCATATGAGTTGAAAAAGCTCAACTATGTTTCTTTGTTTGGATTTTATTCCCACAGATCAAATTCTCAATGTGTCCATCAATGGCTTAGGGAAGCTAGTTGAAACTCATGATAAAACTCTAATTGAGACTTAGATCAATGAACTATCGATTGCGTTGGGATCCCAACACTAGATTATATATTGGGGAATGCCTCTCTTATGGCGCCATTTTCTAGAAAATGGTGTATTTGATGATTTATGGGACTATATTTTTTCTCAGAAAGAGATAAAGAAATTTTTGTACTAGTGGTAAGTTTTCCGAAACACTAGCTTGGGAAACTGTGGGTAGCATGATCACATGGGCCTTGGACAAAAAAACTTGAAAGAGATTACAAAAATAAATTATGCTACTCAATTTGTATTTTGTGGCTCCATACCAAAATTCTCAATGTGTCCCTGAATGGCTTCAATAAGTGAGTTGCAACTCACCATAAAAATCTTACCGAAACTCAAATCGATAAATTGCCAATTGTGTTGAAATCATGAAATAATATTATAGCTAGGGTAACCCATCTCATATTATTCCATTTCCTATAAAATTGTATTCAATAATCTCAAGAACTAGGGTTTTTCTAAGTAAGAGACAATGCAATTTTTCCATTAGTGGTCAATTTAGCAAAACATTGGCTCAAGTGATTGTGGATAGAAATGCACACATAGGAATTGACCAAAAACACTTGTAGGAGCTTTAAAAACTCAATTATTTTTCTCTCTTTTGATTTTATGCTTTATACCAAATCCTCAATGTGTCCTTAAATGAATCAAGGAAGCAAGCTGGAACTTTCCATAAAACTCTAATTGGGAACCCATATCATATGATTTCATTTGTTGTAAAATGTTTTAATCGATGATCTATGGAACTAGGGATTTTCTTAGTAAGATACAATGCAATTTTTTCACTAGGGGTTGATTATGGAAGATATTGGATTAGGTTATTATGGGTAACATTATCACATGGGAATTGGAGAATATCACTTATAAGAGCTTATGAAAATCAATTATTCTTCTCAGTTTGGATTTTCTACCCTCATAACAAATTCTCAATGTGTCCATGAATTGATTCAAGAAGCGATTTTCAAGTTACCATAAAAAATTAATGGGGAATTAGATCACTAAACCATAAATTGTGTAGGATTCATGGCACCATATTATATCTTGGAAGAACCTTCTCCTATGATTCCATTTCTAAGAAAATGTTATTTTCAAAAATATCTAGAACTAGGGTTTTTCTCAGTGAACATTAGGGGAATTTTGAGGTAAAAAATGGGCCTGGAATAAAAAATACATCATCAAAATTAGCTCTAAAAAAACCAATAGGATTAAATATGATGGTGTAAACTATAATTTTAAATATTTTTTAAGGGAAAGGAAGAGAACTACTTTTTTTTATCATACTTTCCACTTTTTTCCTTATAGATTTACTCACATTTCAAGTGTAGAAACTCATTGGATGTGAAATTAAATTTTGTATCGAAAGAGTACCAAATTTGGATAATTTTGCAATAGCTGGAGTGAGGTAAATTAGAAATGCATTATTTCCCTTAATGAGATAGTGAAATTTTTCACTAGGGGTTGATTTCACAAAACACCAGTTGTAATGAACCCAACCACCCACAAGCTGAACACGCTACTTCAAGCTCGCTTCTGAACTAATTTTGAATTTTGATAAATTTATAATTAATAAATAGGCATGAAATATTCACATGCAAAGTTCAATATTCATGCTACAACATAAAGAAATGAGACATATGTCATGCACAACAATAACCAAAAAGTATGCATATTATAGATATAAATTTCATAGATAAATAATTACACAATGAAATAAATATACATATAAATAAAACCATGACAGAGAGCACTTATCTTTAATAAAATGAATCACCAACTAGCTATAGACCAAGGACGTTTTTCCCAACTATAGACACTATTATTCCAAGTCTCAACAACAATGTCACCCCCGAGCCAGGGCTATGAATCCATAAGGATGGTTCCAGAGTGTCACTCAGCTTCCCAAACTAGTTAACACTCAAGATCTCAAAGGATTCTCAACACACACAACAATACAAATTACACCAGATCTATTCTACCTATCTTGCACAACCCAAGAGAATGGACCCCCTTCTCTACCACACAGTCCCTCAAGTTGTCCAGCTCCTTCCATGGCTCCAGTGGATCTAGTCAAGAATATCCATGTTGGGAATCTCAAGATTCATAGCTCTGGGAAAAACCTAATTCATTTCAATGCATATCAGACATGTAGGCATTAATTCATCGTTGTAATACACCAATATTCATTACTGCCAACCAAACCATGGCTCCTCTCCACAATTTGTTTTTCTTTCCCAAGCCAAAAAATGAATGAGGAATGGGGAGTGGGTGAAATAATGAATGAAGAGAGAACCTAATGAAAGGTGTGAACAATGAACAATGAATAATGAATAATGAGTGAGTGAGAGAAGAAGAAGAAGAATAAGAACCTCCAAATATCCCACAAGATGGGTTTATATATATACTTGCAAATCAAGAACCACATGGCCTCCCCCCAAGAAGCTCATGTAACCACTCCTTTCCATTAAAACAATGGGTACATAAAATATAAATAAATACTTAGTCCCTCAATCCCCCTCTCTTGTTGAATCATAGCCCCCTATAACTCTTGTGCTTGTCCGTCTAGTAGCCAGTGATGTATTTATTATTAATAATGATCAAAACATTACATTTCCTAGGCACACTAGCCTCTTTTAATTGTTTGGGCACTCTGGCCTTTCATAGTTTTAAAAAATACATTACTTAATATGGGGCTCAAAATAGGGGTATTACATTTCATTGCCCCTTATTTTTGCACTGTCCTTAGTGCATATACAAAACATAAATCAAAATTTCAAAATTTATTCAAAAAGTTGTGGGTACTCTGCCTACATGGCATCTTCATGCTCCCAAGTAGCATCTTCAGGACCGTAGGAGGTCCACTGGACTTTCACTAGCTCTATAACTCGATTCTGGAGCATTTTTACTTTTCTGTCCAATATTTGCATTGGCTGGACCTAAAATCCTCCCTCTGTCTCTACCCGAGTCATATGCCAATCAATAACATGGTTAGGATCATGTATGTATTTTTTTTAGCAAAGAGACATGAAATTCATTATGCACATTCATGGAAGTTGTTTGGTAAAATATATGCACTAATTTACCAACATTAAATTATCAACTGGGGCTCATAAGCTTCGAGGTGCAGGCATAGGAAATGTAGGATTGGAGCCTAGTCTAACCTAATCTAAGGCTGACAAACACAATTCAATGTAATAAATGAAACAAGAAACCGGAAAATAAATTCAATTGACAGGAAGGAAACTAGCACCTTAGGTTGAAACCCATTACGGGAAATCCATGTCTCAAGAGTTAGGCCTTTAATCTTCCTTTGGTGATTGAAGCTATGGGAAATTAAAGTGCATGAATCCAAAGTGAAATAAATGAAGCCAAGCATAGGAAAAACCAAATTAATACAAACTAGCTAAAAGGAAAAACAAATAAATATGAATCTAAATTCAAACTACGTAATTGAAATGTCCTCAGAAAGATACACCTGGAAATGAAAGCGAAGTCAATGTTGGTTGGAATTAATTTTGTTTTATGTATAAAAATGAATGGATTAGTACGGGATTAATTTTGTTTAGGTACAAGAATGTGATGGCTTCTCATGGATAATCCAATTAATGCTACATTTGCACTTATGACATTTAACAATTTCTAACAATACATAATAAAGAATTTAACATGTTCACATTAGTGAAACAACATATAATTACAACATGATAATTTATTATATATCTATGCAAAAATATCATATAAACATAATGGGAAACCAATATGTAACAAACTGAACACATAACATATAACAACTAAACAATATTATATTAGCCAATCACTATAACAAATATATAACAACTAAACAAAACATTATAACAAACAAATAAACAATATGTAACAAAACAAAACAATCAAAACTTTATATACAATAACAAGCAAAAAATATTAAACAAACAAGATGTATATTAATAAAACATTATAACCATTGAATGAACAACAAAAAACATTATAACATTATATCAAATATATATAACAATGAAAACGATATCTAACAATCAAAAGAACATAATGACAAACACTATATATTAACAATGATATAACATTCAATAATGATATGTATATCTATAATGCATACAAACAATATCATAAATTGTGAAACATACATGCATATATGGATGTATGGTTGCAGTGTTAAAGGAGTAAGAGGTAAGTGAATGGATAAGGTGTTAAACACAACATTGAAGTGAATAGTTTTTGGCGTGAGGGGAACAATCTGAATGGATGGATGTGCAATCTGGGCACAAATAATGAAGACAAGAGAGGAGAGAGTGTTCAACTGAATGAAGAGACAACATTGGAAAGAGGTGAGTGAGCCAGATATAATAAGAAATTGGATTGTGGAGTTGCAAAAAAGATAATGTAGAGCCAAACAAGAGTGTAATGGCAGAGTATGCATGGGTGCAAGTGTTCAAATTGAGGATCAATTGAATCTATAGAATGAATCAACAGTTATAAAATAAATCAAAAAACTTTAAATGAAAAGACACATGCTTATGCTAAAAAATATAATATATATATATATATATACAACCAGAACATTACCAGATCAAGGGGCCCTCCTGATCTGATCCATGTCTGGGTGAAAATAACTCAAACCAAAATTACTTGCAATAGATCAATAACGCTTCATTCCATTTCAAATTTCATTTAAAAAATGTTCCACTCCCTACTTTAATTTCTACATCCAATCTCTCCCTCATTACATTCAAAAGTCACATATATAGAGAAACTTTAAACAAAATGATGAGAATATCATCTACACTTTCATGCACAATTATGCCCCAAATGGTGATGGAAACAATAAATTAGCTATCCTTAGCTCCACACGATCCATCCAAACGAACTTTAGCAAAATCAGTTTCGATCCATATACTATTCATGGAGTTTGGAAGAACCGACCTATGTACAAGACAAACTGGAGGTTGCAGCAAAACAGTGATATTGAATTTGTCCTCTTCTTGGAGATTCCACGTAGTCTTTGACTTCAACCATTGGACACACTATATGTATACTTGTGAATGACAACAAATAATGGTAGTCTATGGTGTAATGAGACATATAATATTGGTGTAATGCGAGAAAATGTGTAATGATGAATGTATTTGTATAGTGGAAAACATGGCAAAAGTGGAGCTCAACAGAAGTAGGCAATGCAAACATGTATGTAAATGGCCCTATTCTGTCCAATATCTCAAATGGAACATAGAATCTAGCTGCTAGCTTTGCACAACTACACAACTTCAAAGAGCTCTTCTTGGGCTTCAATTTTAAAAGCACATGCTCCCCCACTTTAAATTCTCTAGTTGTCATGTTCTTCTCTACATAAATTTTCTATCTATCTTGAGCTGCCTTTAAATTCTTCTTAATTCTAACAATCTAGTCTTCCATATCCTTGAGAAATTCTAGCCCAAGTACCACTATGTCTATTAGGTTGCCCCAACTCACTCGAGTATTGCATTTCCTACCATACAAAGCTTCAAATGGGAGCATTTTCAATGAAGCTTGATACCCGTTATTATAGGAAATCTCAACCAAGTGCAGGTAATATTTCCACTTAGATGGCTTATCCATAACATACATTCTCAACATGTCTTCAAATACTTGGTTGACTGTATGTGTCTGCCCATCTGACTATGGATGGTATGTTGTGCTAAAGTTCAGATTTGTACCAAATCCTTTAAACAATCCCCTCCAGAAATTTGAAGTAAACTTTGTGTCTCTATCTGAAACAATTGCCTTAGGTATCCCATGCAACCTAGCAATCTCCCTCATGTAAATTTCTTCAATATTAGTTGTTCTATGAGTAATTTTTATAGGAAAAAAATGAGCACCCTTTGTCAATTTATCAACCATTACCATGATTGAATCATGTTGTCTTGTTATCCTAGGAAATTTAGTTATAAAATCAATGGTTACCACTTCCAATTTCTTCTTTGGAATAAGTAATGGTTATAGAAAACCCGTTGGGTGCCTATGCTCAACCTTCACTCTCTAACATTCCATACATCTGGAAATGTAATCAACAACATATTTTTTCATTCCTGGCCAAAAGAATTGGCTTCTTATTGCTGCAATTTTTTTTTGGTAATCGAGATGCCTGACATATGGAACAATATGCATTTATTTTAATACCAAATTCCTAAGTTCTTTGGAACTAGTAACATAATTTATATTTTTATGCATAAGTAATCCATTTTCCTTCATCTCATATTATTTAATTTTTTGTTTTACATTTTCTTGTTGTAAGTTTTATTTTTCCTGTAGGTACTGTTGATCTGTGACCACAACATCTAAAATTCTACTCTTTAAATCTGATTGATGCATACTAATAGTTGTAGCATGCATGAGATGCACTCTTCTACTAAGTGCATTAGCAAATTTATTTTCTTTTCCTTTGATATACTTGATTTCAAATTCATATTCACTTAAAAATTCCAGCCATCTCGTTTGTCTAGCATTCAAATTTGGTTGTTCAAAAATATATTTGAGAACACTATGGTTTGTTCTTAATTTAAATCTCTTCCCCATGAGATAATGCCTCCACATCTTCAATGCGTGAAAAATGAAAGAAAGTTCCAAGTCATGTGTGGCATAGTTCCTCTCATGTTCTTTAATCTTTATGGACTCATAACCAATGACATGTCCATTTTGAGTAAGGACTCCACCAAGTCCTTCCTTGCATGCATTTGTACATACCACAAAAATTTCATTTGGGTTAGTAATATTTAAAATAGGATCACTAGTAAGTAATTCTTTCAACAAATTAAAGTTCTCTTCACACTCTATTATCCATTCAAATTTAATTCCCTTCTTTTGCAAAGAAGTGATGGGATGAGCAATATTAGAGAACCATGATATAAATGTTTTTTAGTAACCAACTAGCCCCATAAAATAACTGACTTATGAAACATTCCTAGGTGTTGGCCATACTCTAATGGCTTTAATCTTCTCTGGATCCACTACTATACCTTGTTCTAAAATTATGTGTCCCGAGTAATGGATTTGTTATTAGTAAAAAGAATACTTACTAATCTTGGCATACAACTGATGTTCCCTCAACACTTTCAATACCAATCTTAGGTGATGTTCATGCTCTTCCTATGACTTATAATAAAAAAATATGTCATCCAGGAATACTATGAAAAACTTATCCAAATAATTTCAGAATATGTCGTTCATTAAGCACATAAAGACAACTGGTGCATTGGACAGTCCAAATGGCACCACTACAAATTCATAATGCCCATACCTGGTTCTAAAGGTTGTCTTATTTATGTCTTCTTTCTTGATTCTTACCTGATGGTATCGCGATCTCAAGCCTATCTTTGAAAATATATTTTCCCCTCTTAGTTGGTCAAAGAGGTCATCAATTTTGGGTAGAGGGTACTTGTTCTTCATAGTGGATTTATTCAGTTATTGAAAGTCAATACACAACTTCATAGTTCCATCCTTCTTTTTGACAAAGAGTACTGGTGCTCCCCAAGGTGAAACACTTGGACGTATGTACCCTTTCTTCAACAATTCTTCCAATTGCATTTGTAATTATTTTAATTCTAGTGTACTCATTCTGTAAGGTGTTTTTGATACTGGGGCATCTCCTGGAACTAAATCAATAGAGAAATATATCTCCCTCTTTGGTGGAAACCTAGGTATTTCTTGGAATACATCTTTAAACTCTTGTAGTACCGAAAATTATTCAAGGCTTGGTCCCTTTGTATTTTTTGTCTCCTCCACATGGGATGCATATAATTGACATCATTTTGTGAAACATATCTCTAGTTGTAAGGATGAAATCTCCCTTATAGACATGGGTCTTGGAAATCCTTTCATAGTGCTTTGTTTTCCTTCTTCATCAAGACATGTAAATGTATTGTTATTGAAATCTAGGAAAAATGATGCTTGTCCAACCAATCCATTCCAATTAGAATATCATAAGAACCTAATGGTATAATAATTAGATCAACATTAGTATTCACACCATTAAGACTTATGGAAAAACCTTTGACCATATCATGGATTATACATTTGGTTCCAGTGGCTAGCTGAACCAAACTTGATTTTCAAGATTACTTTTCTCTAAATGTAATCTATCCACTATTAGGATCAATGTAACAATGAATTTATCTTGAATCAATTAAAATAGAAACATATTGATTAATGATCTTACCTTCCACCTCAATCATATTAGATTGGTACTCTTCTTGTCGATCATCTAAGGATTCATATATTCTTCCCATTTCTTCTACTATTGTAGCGTATTGGATGTTGTGCATGGTATTAACTTTGTCCTTTCTGTGAGGGAAATCCTTGTACAGGTGATCTTCTTTGCATCCCCAATATTGGATTGGTGGTCTTCCCATTTTTCTCAAGGAGGCTTCTCTCTTGGATTCATCCTTAGCATATTGGTCAGGATGATTTTTATTTGGGCTATTTCTATTGAAAGGAGTTTTGAATCCTTTCTTTCTTTGGTTATAATTCTCCTTCTTCTTATCCTTCCAAGACTTATGCAAAGACTCTCTTCCATTTCCTTGCTCATACAGGTACTTAGCCTTCCTAATGGTCTTATTCAAATTCCTAGGTTCATCATATTGAATCTTCTCTTAATAAAACTAAGGAAGTCCACTCCAAAACCTTTGTATTTTCACCTTCTCATATTTTATAAACCCCACATACTTTAGCATCCCCAAGAACTTATTTTCATACTCTTCCATGGTCATTCTTCCCATCTCGAGTTCAAATAAATCTTGCATTTTCTTGTCATAGAAATGCTTTGAAAGGTACTCCTTCTGAAAATATTCCTTGAACTGTGTCCAAGTGATCTTACTCTCATTATTGTGCTCAACTTACTTTAGTTAATCCCACCACATAGCAACTTTCCCATGTAAATGGTATGTGGAAATTATGGATTCTAGGTTTGATGAGTAGTTATGTAATTGAAAATACCTCCCGAGTCCAAGAAACCATGATTCATAATCATTTTCCCTTTCTCTTTCACCATCAAATGATGGTGGCTTAATCTTCCTCTACTCTCCTTGCAAACTATCCAATTCATGTCTTCTTCTTTGTTTCTTAACAGGAGACACCTCTTGACTACTTATGGAATATTCATATGCATAAAATTTCCTTGTTGAGTACGGAGGTGAGTGATGTCTATGAGTTTTGCTAGCACTTCTTGAATAACCATCTCTTCTGCTATCATCTCTTCTTTCATGACATCTTCCCTCTTCCTCCTATTTTGAGTTTGATCCATTCTTCGTTTGCCTCTGCAACTAATTTAATATTTGCATCACTTGAGAATTTATCTTATTTTGTTCTCTCATCAACCTCTCATTGTCTGTTCTGTAACTCTACACTTCTATTCTTAGGCTTCTCACAGTCTCTATCAATGTTTCTTTCTCCCCTCTACTCTTGTGTCCATTGGATTTTGTCTCTGCATTACCAACGTTGATATTTTGACCTATGATGGTTGTAATCTCCCTCTCCTTCTTCCATTTCTTGAATACGCATTCTTATACTGAACTGATATGTTTACACCTCCTAATTTTGCAAAGTGTGTAAGCAACCATTTTGTTATAATTATGCATATTATAAAAAATGTCCAAACACTGTTGCAAGTCCTTTTTCTTCCAAATTATAACAATTTTGTGTTATTCTCCTCTAAATCATTTTTCCAATGACTGTAATCTTTTCCCAATTCAATATCTGAGCTGAAAGTTATGGCTTCCCAATTAATCACTTTCAACCCCTGTTCTTTTGTTTTGCAATAGGATCTTGTCAAAATATTCCACAACTCCTTTAACATGTACATAATTCAAATTCTTCATAGGATATTCCTTGAAACCACTTTCCATGTGACCACAGTTCAAAACCATAAGCTTATTAACTCTTTAGCACCTTCCTCTATATTCTTCTACACAGGAGCTTGTTTGAACATAATGTCCAAGGGCTTGGTTACTTCTAGGCCCTTCGTGACTCTAATTGACCCCTTTACCTTATCATGAGACCGATGCTGGTACCAAGTCCTCTAGACTTTGTCGTTTGACTATTATCACTTTTCAATCTTCCAAATTCTTTTGGAGTAAACTTTGTTGAAACCTTCTATTAACTCCACTAGAAGATCAGATGGTTGAGATTTGATCTTCGATTGACTGTATGGTCCCACCCCATATGGAGGATTCAATGAGATCAATGATAGTGAGTAAGTCAGGTGCTAGGATGGATATTTCTTAATTAGTTTTGGGCTTCAATGCTCCGAGATTCTGATACATTACAATTCTCAAGTCGTTCAACTCCCATGAAGTTTTAGTCCTCGAATCACTTACCTTATCCTTCCACTATTTACTTGGATGGTCATGAGGAATATCGAAGAGTCTTAGATCAATGGCCCATGAGAATTCGTTACTCTAGGACTCTGGAACATTGCCACTAATGATTTTCTCAACTCCTTTGGAGTTATACCTACCGAAGTGGTCATAAAGTGATGATGATCGCTTACCTTCTGTTAACCCCTCTGATTACGCTATCCTTCCACTGGCTTAATCCAATAGCTAGGAATTGATCAAGAATTGGGATGGACGATCCTTAATCATTTCAGGACTTCGACGCTCCAAGACTCCTGGAAATTTAAACTCTTGAGTCATTCCACCTCCCCAGAGTGATATCTATTGAAGTTCTTATGCCATTCTTCCACTACTTGATCTAGTGATTGAGAAAGGTCGTGAAGGGATATTAGATCAATGGTCTGTGTGAATTTGAGACATCAGTCTTTGACACTTTCATTGGTAGAGACGTTGGACACCCCCGGAGGCCATATTCCTAGAGATGACATGGCATGCTCATGTCACCTATGGTGACATGGACCCATGGCACGTGTGCCACATGTCACTCAAAATGAATAGGTTGGGGTCCAAAAGGTATTGAATCCAGGTGACATGTGTTCCCACATGGTACCTCTACCACATGGCATACAAAACTTCATCAATTGAATAGATGGTATGTTGATTAAAGTTGGTTATCATTGATGTCAACCCTTGAAGAAAGCCCCATAGCATAAAGGCTTGGGTAATGGACCCAAGATTGTTCGATATGAATCATTATTTTTTTTTCATAGTGGATAAGAAGTAAATATGGATGAACTCTAAAGTGGTCTCCTTATGGTGAAATCCCTCATGGGAAGATGCTTTCCGGATTGAATTATCCTAAGAAGTATGGTTAGAGAACCCATGCTTAATTATGGAATAATGAGATTAAGGTCAGTGAATTTTTCAGTGAAACTATCCTAAATGGATAGTGATTTTCATTCCATTTCTGGTGGTATGTGGAGCGTCACATAAATCCTCACGGTTAGAGAGTTATGGCCATGAAAAGTTGGATACCCCGGGTTTGGGTAAAGGACCCAAGTTTGCTTGATGGATAATGGTATGAGTTATGATATGCTTTTAGATAATACTATTCTATATGGATATTACATTTCATGCCATTTATGGTGGTATGTGGAATGTCACATAACTCCTCACGGTTTGAGAGTTATGGCCTTACAAAGTTGGAGGACCCTCATATGTCATCTAGAATCCCCAAAAGGTCAAAGTAGTCAAAGTGGTTTAAGAGATTTTAAAAGGTAAATAATAAAGTTAAGTAATGAGTGTATTATACTTCAAAGTGAATAAAAAATAAAATATTTCAATAATAAATTTAATATAGAAATCAGAAGTGGGTTAACCCTAAAATAAGGAAAGTGGGGCCAAGTGACCTAGAAGATGTTTTTAAGGAAGCTACTTGGAGAGTATAAATAAGAGGCAAGGCTCTCTCATTTACGACACACTTGAGCATATTGAATACCTATAGGTGTATGAGGTAAACAAAGGATATCTAAGATGAATTTCTGAGGAAAGTGAAGAAAAGAAGGTTGAAATGCAAGGAAGGATAAATTCTTTTGATGGTGCTTTCTAAGGTATGTTATTTACAGGTCATCTCACCATTTTCTCTGTAACTTTTTTTCTATAATGATTCAGACCATAAATTTATATGCCATTGAGAAAACATATCCAAGTATCTGTGGTAAGAAATTCATATTGTGGGTTGTTGTATTTTGGGAGTTACACTCCGTGGAAAATAGGGTTTGTGGCTAGTCCTGAAACTAGTAAAACAAAAGTTGTTTCGGGTAAAAACGTCATAACTTATTCATAACAGATCCAAATTCAGTGATACAAAATGTTTTGGTTAGGGTACAATGTATAGTATGTTTTTTAATATGTTCAGATCAATTAAACAAATGTTTTGTGCAGGGCACGCTCTACAAGGTCGCTCTCTAGAATAAGCCAGAAATCAACAAGGTATGTTATTTTCGCTATAACATCTTTTCTAAGAGGTTCCAAGTAGTGACACCTAGAGGAATTTCATAAAACACACCGAAGAACATTTTTTATTAGTTTCAGATCTTTATACATTACACGTTCAAAGTTATGATTACTTCAAGTTAGGGTTGTTGACTAATCCAAAACTAGGCATGTGAGACTAAAAAAAAGCTTGATGAAAATGCTAGTCTCTTGTTGTTAAAGTTAAGGAAGGTTTGCAGGAATGTGTTCATATACACCAGGTCTATTACAGAGCTACAAATCATATTTGGATGATGAAATTGATGAGGGATTTTGGTTTAGGTACATGTTGGGTACATGGTTGAGACAAGTAGTTGATGAGTTGTCACATACATGAGGTGTATAATTGATGATGTTGGTACATATTGATGAGTAGTTTACACATGATTGGGACATACTTGGTACATGGTTGGATGCACTTRTTTATGGTACAGGTTGATTACAGTTTGTTTGGTATAGGTTGGTGCATGGTTGATGCACTTGTTTATGGTACAGGTTGGTGCATGGTTGATGCACTTGTTTATGGTACAGGTTGATTACAGGTTGATGCATGGTTGATGCATGGTTCAGATTTATTGGTACAGGTTTACAATGGTATATCTCACAGTGATAGTGTGACAATCGTTCCATCATTCTGCTTCTACTTCAGGGTGGTAGGACGAGGCAAGGACAAGTGATTGTAGCCACCTTCTGGTTGTAGCCAGAGAACATAAGAGGGTTTTAGCCTCCTTCTGATTGTAGCTAGAGAATTGGGTAGTTGGATCTTCTCTCAGGTTGTATCCTGAGAAACTAGAGGGTTGGAGCGTCCTTCCAGTTGCACCTGGAAAACAAAGGAAGTTGGTGCTTCCAATGAATGTAATTATTCAAGACATATAGGAAAAAGCATTCTGTGGTTTTCTCCCAATTTGGGTTTCCACGTAAAACACTAGTGTACTGTGTATGTGTATGATTGTTCATTTGTTCATTGCTTATTTACTCTGCAATTATTGGATGATAATGCTTCATTGATATAATACTTGGATTATATGGTTAAAAAGGATTAAATTTCTCCATTACTAGCTCAACCCCCCCCCCTCAGTAATCCAACAATTGGTATCAGAGCCGGTTCCTTAAGGAAACAGTTTAACCAATGAAAGGAGATCATGGATTATTCTGAGAATGGAGTACCAATGTTTAATGATCATAATGGTTTTAAATATGAGATGTAGAGCATAAGGAAAAAAATATTTTTATAGGCATAGGGACATTATATTTAGTTATCAATTGTTATAGGATATGATAGTTCAAAAAGGGAAAAGACTGCAACCAAGAAGGAATTGAGGAAAAATAACAAAATATAAATGGATTTCATCTGGGAAGGATTACCTAATACGATAAAAGAAAAGGTTGGTAAATGTTCATTAACAAAATAACTTTGGGATAAGTTACATGACATATATTCTTCACCCATCATAGATTCAGAAAATGTTAAAGAAGATGCAGATACAAATCAAGAAGAATTATGTTCACCATGTCAAAAAGATTCAGAAGATGAAGAGTACATAATCACCAGAGGTATGTTGTTTTTTGTTAATTGTGAAAAACATGAACATTTTGAAATAGAATGCCATGAAGGAAATGAGACAGGAAAAATAATTGAAAAGGAAGACAATTATGAAGAAGAATTGATTAGTGCTTTAGATGAACTAAGAGAAGAAAAAAATTCAGTTAAGAAAGAATTGATGAAACAAAAAGAAAGTGTTCACATTTTTTAAGAATCCCAATAGGTCATCACAAACTTAATAACTCATCTAGAAGAATCCAGAAAGATCGAAGAAAATCTTGAATATCAAAATCAGTTTTTGGAAACCAACATAGCAACACAGAAGGAAGAAGCAGAAATGAGAGAGAACATATTGACAGATCATCTTAAGGAAAGAACTAATGATCTAAACCAACTTAAGGCATAGTTTGGTCAAGAAAATAAAGGACTTGAAGAAGAAATAATCACATTAAAAATTCAGTTTGAAGAAGCGAAAAAAACAAAAGAAGTCATGAAGTCTCAGATAATGAAGAAATAAGAATAGGTTGAGAAGCTTGAAGAAAAAGTTGTCACATTGAGAAGTAAAATATTCAAGCTCAACACAAATTTTGAAGAGATAGAAACATCCACATTAGTTAGATAGAGAATGAAGAGAAGCACTCTAGGTTGCTAGAAGAGAAGCACTCTAGGTTGCTAGAAAAGAAGAATGAAGAAAATAGAAAGAGTTATGCAGAAGTAATCAAAGGAAGGAATCATGGTCAACCAGAATCTAATAAAACTATTAAAGATACATCTTCAAGGGGACCATCCATATTCAAGCCACAAAGAAGCTTCACTCACGATCATGATTAGTCAAGACAAAAATTCAGAAGGACTATGCCACAAAGTAGATCATCCACTCCCAGGTATGAAAATTTATTTTATGGTCATTGTTTTTATTGTACTAACTTTGCACATAAGGTTGCAGATTGCAGGGATTATAAAATAAATGTTCAAGCAAGAAGTGCCTATGTGGCCGCACGTAACATTGAGTGTTACAAATGTCATAACTATGGACACATAGCCAGTGATTGTAAAAGCATGATCGATACTTCCATGAAAGAGAATACTGATATCAGATATAAGAAAGTATGGATAAGAAAACAAGAAGAACAGGTGAACAAAGACCAAGTACCATAGATCGCAAGATTGGCAATAAAATGAGATGAAGAAAATTCTACAGAGAAAAAGAAAGATGTGAGATACAAAAAGGTTTGGAAAATAACTGAAAGAAAGGAAGGGAAAGTAAATAAGGAACAAGTTCAAGGGATTGTAATTTTAGGCATTGTAGTGAAAGATGAATCCACGGAAAGAAAGAATTCAAATCTTAGAGAGATAATGAATCCACCCATGAAGATGATGATGAATCTGCCAATGAAGATGACGATGAATACACATCAGAGAAGGAATTGTTCTGATCCATCCGGCTTAGAGACTCCCAAGTAATATGAATATTAAATAGAGGGAGTCTATGTGATAGCTATGACAGACCAAAGAACCATCCTTCGATAAGCTTGCAGAGTTTGAGAAGATAGATTCAGAGAAATCAATTAGAAGAAGTACAGTTTGATAATATAATGATAAATGGGTTAGCATTATGGACAGTTGTGCAAGTAGAGTCTTGGAAAGTATGGACATAGATGGATTTGTAAGAACACTTAGCAGGGTTTGGATAGATATATGATAGTGGACGAGAGCATGGATTCATATATTGGTTGAGAGAGTGTTTCAAAGACAAAAGAACATTATCATAATGGACGATAATTACACAGGAAATAGCTCAAACAATGCCAGTGGATTACAAATTGACATATATTTCTTGGACACAGGTAGTGCATACATCAGTTCACATTCAAAACAAAGTAATGCTCATAAACAACACTGACAAAACTCCCTATGAGCTATGGAAATGAAGACCAACAAATGTGAAGCATTTCAGAGTTTTTGGAAGCAAATTATACATCAAAAGAGAAGATGGCAGAATGGGAAAGTTTGACTCTCGTGAGGACAAAGAAATACTTGTTGGTTACTCAAGTAAAAGGAAAGAATACAAGTGTTACAATATAATATTAAACAAAGTTGTGGAAAGAATCAACGTAACAATTGATGAAACAGGTAGACCATAATCAAAGGAAGAAGAAAACAAATCAATGGAACAAATTTTCGAAGAAGAAGATGAAAAAGAAGTAGAACATGAAGATGAAGATGAAGAGAATCCGACAGAAGTAGAAGAGAAAATTCAGCAAGTGTCTCCAAAGACACCCAGTAAACGAGTACAAAAGAATAATCCTATAGATCAGATTATTGGAAACAAAGATGCATGAGTCGAGACTAGAAGAAGAATCCGTTCACCAAAACAAACACACCTAGCACTCTTATCGATAATTGAACCAAATTGTTTTGAAGATGCCAACAAGGATGAATTTTGGAATAAGTCCATGGATGAAGAATTGGATCAAATAGAGAAAAATGACACTTGGGAATTGGTTCCAAGACCAAAAAAATAAGAATGTGATGGACACAAAATGAATTTTTAGGAATAAATTGAATGAAGTTGGACAGGTTACAAGGAACAAAGATAGATTGGTATGTAAAGGATATGCTCATATTGAGGGAATTGACTTTGAAGAGACATTTTCCCTAGTTGCCAGAATGGAAGCAATCCATTTGCTTTTAGCTTATGCATCCTCCAAAAATGTTAAAGTATATCAGATGGACGTAAAATCAACTTTTTTGAATGGGGAACTTGAAGAAGAAGTCCACATTGAACAACCAGAAGGATTTTAGTTGTCAAAGAACATAGATTATGTGTGTAAATTAAACAAGGCCTTGTATGCTCTAAAACAGGCTCCTAGAGCATGGTACTCTAGAATGGATAAGTATCTGTAGCAGTCAGGGTTTAGAAAAGGAAGTGAAAACAACAACCTCTACATCAAGGTAAGTCAAGGTAATATTTTATTAATTGAAGTTTATGTTGTTGATATTATTTTTGGTAATGATGATGGCAGGTTAAGCCATAAATTTGCAAAAGATATGGAGAAAGAATTTGAAATGTCTCTACTTGGAGAACTATCCTTCTTTCTGGGACTTCAGATATGTCAAAGCAACCAAGGAATTTTTATTTCTCAAACCAAGTATATAAGAGAAATGCTAAAGAGGTTCGCAATGGAAGATTGCAAACCAGTTGCAAGTTGAGCAAAGATGATGATTCAAAGTCTACAGATCAAAGGCAATACAGGTCAATGATTGGCAACCTATTGTATGTGACAACATCCAAACTAGATGTAATGTAGGAAGTTGGACAGGTGACATGATTTCAAGAAGCACCAAAGGAATCACATGTATTAGCAGTGAAGAGGATTTTCAGATATCTCAAAGGAACATAAGAGTTTGGGCTATGGTATCCAAAATGAAAGGATCTATCACTAATTGCCTACACAGACGCAGATTGGGTAGGTTGTATTGATGACCGACGAAGCACCAGTGGAGTAGTATTCTACTTGGGTGAGTGTTTGGGATCATGGCTAAGAAAGAAACAATCATCAATATCTCTATCTACAGTCGAGGCAGAGTATATTACAGCAACAACATGTTGTACACAGGTTCTTTAGATGAAATAAACTTTGATAGATATACAGGTTGAGTATGATGAGCCCATTCCAATATATTGTGATAATACAAGCACCATCAGTATCTCAAAAAACCTAGTGATGCACTCCAAGACGAAACACATTCCAATCAAGTATCACTTTCTCTGGGAACAAGTTGTAGAAAAGAACATCAAAGTTGAGTATGTGGACACAAAAGAACAAGTGGAAGACATCTTTACAAAACCACTTCCATGGGAAGCCTTTGAATATTTTCGCCAAAGACTTGGAGTTATTTATACTCCAAAATGAATTCTTTTTGAATGATTTTTGAATGCTTATCTTATATTTTTTAGATGTACACAAGGAAGCACCATAAGAGGACAGTTCAGTCAGGGGGAGTTGCCCCAAATGGAAATATACCTTTTCCATTGATGACAAAGGGGGAGAGATTTATCATATGTAGATGATAGAGGCATTGTTCCAAAGGGAACAAATTTATCATATGTAGAGGACAGAGGCATGGTTCCAGGGGGAGCATGAGTGATATGATTTTAGTATTGCATCAAAGTGTTGCCATCAATGGCAAAGGGGGATATTGTTGATTAACATTGGTTGTCATTGATGTCAACCCTTGAAGAAAGCCCCGTAGCACAAAGGCTTGGGTAATGGACCCAAGATTGTTTGATATGACCCATTATTTTTTTTTCATAGTGGATAAGAAGTAAATATGGATGAACTCCAAAGTGGTCCCCTTATCATGAAATCCCTGATGGGAAGATGCTTTGCAGTTTGACTTATCCTAAGAAGTATGGTTAGAGAAACCATGCTTAATTATGGAATAATGAGATGAAAACTAGTGTATTTTTTAGTGAAACTATCCTATATGGATAGTTATTTTCATTCCATTTCCGGTGGTATGTGGAACGTCACATAAGTCCTCATGGTTAGAGAGTTATGGCCATGAGAAGTTGGAGACCCCAGGTTTGGGTAAAGGACCCAAGTTTGTTTGATGGATAAAGGTATGAGTTATGATATATTTTTAGACAATACTATTCTATATGGATAGTATATGTCATGCCATTTCTGGTGGTATGTGGAACATCACATAACTCCTCATGGTTTGAGAGTTATGGCCTTATGAAGTTGGATGACCCTCATATGTCATCTAGAAGCCCAAAAAGGTCAAAGTAGTCAAAATGGTTTAAGAGATTTTAAAAGGTAAATAATAAAGTGAAGTAATGAGTGTATTATGATTCAAAGTAAATACAAAATAAAATATTTCAATAATAAATTTAATGGAGAAGTTAGAAGTGGGTTAACCCTAAAATAAGGAAAGTGGGGCCAAGTGACCTAGAAGGTGTTTTTAAGGAAGCTACTTGGAGAGTATAAATAAGAGGCAATGCTCTCTCATTTAAGACACACTTGTGAATATTGAATTCCTATAGGTGTCTGAGGTAACAAAAGGATATCTAAGCCGAATTTTTGAGGAAAGTGAAGAAAAGAAGGCCAAAATGCAAGGAAGGATAAATTCTTTTGATGGCGCTTTCTAAGGTATGTTATTAATAGGCCATATCACCATTTTCGCTATAACTTTTTTTCTATAATGATTATGACCATGGAATTTATATTTCATTGAGACAACATATCCAAGTATCTATGTTAAAAAAATCATATTGTGGGTCGTTGTATTTTGGGATTTACACTCCGTGGAAAATAGGCTTTGTGGCTAGTCTTGAAACTAGTCAACAAAAGGTGTTTCGGCTAAAAACGTCATAAATTCTTCATAACGGATCCAAATTTAGTGTGACCAAATGTGTTGGTTAGGGTAAAATCTTTAGTATGTTTTTTAATAATTTTAGATCAATTAAACAAATATTTTGGGCAGGGAATTCTCTACAAGTTCAGTCTCTAGAATAAGACAGAATTCAACAAGGTATGCCATTTTTGCTATAAATCCTTTTCTGAGAGGTTCCAAGTAGTGACACGTGGAGGAATTTCATAAAACACACTGAAGAAGATTGTGTATCCGTTTCAAATATTTATACATTATAGTTTCAAATTTATGATTACTTCAATTTAGGGTTGTTGACTAATCTAAAACTAGGCATGTGAGACTAAAGAAAAGTTTGATGAAAATGCTAGTTTCTTGTTGTTAAAGTTAAGGAAGGTTTTTAGGAATGTGATCATATACACCAGGCCTATTACAGAGCTACAAATCAGATTTGGATGATGAAATTGATGAGGGATTTTCATTTAGGTACATGTTGAGTACATGGCTGAGACAAGTAGTTGATGAGTTGGCACATACATGAGGTGTATAGTTGATGATGTTGGTAAATATTGATGAGTCATAGTTGATGCATAGTTGACACATGATTGGTACATACTTGGTACATGGTTGGATGCACTTATTTATGGTACAAGTTGATTACAGCTTGTTTGGTACAGGTTGGTGCATGGTTGATGCACTTGTTTATGGTACAGGTTGATTACAGGTTGATGTACAGGTTGATGTATGGTTGATGCATGGTTAATATTTATTGGTATAGGTTTACAATGGTATATCTCACAGTGATAGTGTGACAAGGGTTCCATCATTCTACTTCTACTTCAGGGTGGAAGGACGGGGCAAGGACAAGTGGTTGTAGCCACCTTCTGGTTGTAGCCGGAGAACATAGGGGGTTCTAGCCTCCTTCTAGTTGTAGCCAGAGAATTGTGGATTTGGAGCTTCCCTCAGGTTGTAGTTTGAGAAACTAGGGGGTTGGAGCCTCCTTCCAGCTGTAGTTGGAAAACAAAGGAATTTGGTGCTTCTAATGAATGTAATTCTTCAATACATATAACCCATTTTTAACCATTATACCTTGTCCACATTTCCAGCCCATACCAATATGGTCTTTCAACTTGAATCTATAATACCAATCTGTAACAAACCCAACCACCCACGGGCTAGGCACATTACTTCAAGCTCACTTCTGAACTGATTTTGAATTCTGATAAATTTATAATTAATAAAGAGGCATGAAATATTCACATGCAGAGTTCAAGATTCATGCTACAACATAAATAAATGAGACATATGTCATTCACAACAATATTTGACAAGCACACATATTATAGATACAAATTTCATAGATAAATAAAGACACAGGTAAATAAAACCATAATATAGAGCACTTATCTTTAATGAAATGAATCACAAACTGTTTATAGACCAAGGACATTCCACGCAACCGTAGACACTATTGTTCCAAGTCTCAACAACAATTTCACCCACGAGCCAAGGCTATGAATCCACAAGGATGGTTTTAGAGTGGCATTCAACTTCTCAAACTAGTCAGCACTCAAGCTCTCATAGGATTCTCATCACACACAATGATACAAAGTACACTAGCTCTCTTTGACCCAACCTACAAAACCAAAGAGAATGGAACCCCTTCTCTACCATGCAGCCCCTCAGACTTTCCACCTCCTTGTAGGGCTCCAATGCATCCTGTCAAGAATCTCCATGCTGAGACTCTTAGAATTCGCAGCTGTGGAAAAAACCTAACGTATGCCAATGCATCTCATACATGAAGGAATTAATTCATGGATGGAATACACCAACAATCATTACTACCAACCAAACCATGGCTCATCTCCACAATTCATTTTTGTTTCCCAAGCCAAAACGTGAATGCGTAACGACAAGTGGGTGAAAGAATGAATGAAGAGAGAAAATAATGAAAGGTGTGAACAATGAACAATGAACAATGAGTGAGTGAGAGAAGAATAAGAAGAAGAACCCCCAAACATCTTTTTGACCACCTATTTCAACTAGGGGGTCAATTATATGTGCCATGAAGCTATGTACCTAATGGTGCAACAAAGTTTGAATACTTACTAGTTCTACAAGGCACGTCTTTTTGTAATTGGAATTTTTGCTCCCCTGCATGGGATAATAATGTAATGGGTCTCCATGGATCATGTTATAGGTTAGTTACCTAGGAATTTTTCAATAGGGAATCCCTTTCATTGAGTGTTTTTTTTCCTCAAGTAATTAATTTTGCCTAACCAACCTTTTTAATTACCCTTGAGATTTTCACTCCCACGATAATCCTCCAAAGTGGTGAAAGGAATTCTAATGATAGAGCCCTATGGGTGACTAGGGTCTAGGAATATTATAAATGACCATTCTAAACATCTTCAAGAGTCTTGCGGAATTTTGTCGAGTCTAAGTATTTTATTTTTTTAAATTACCCGATTAATGGTGCTTTTAATTATTTTCGATGTAAAAATATAAAAAACTAGGTCCTTGGAACTTTTGATAAGAGTGTGAGTACTCAAAATAAATGGAATGAGACTCCCTAGACCCTTGGACCAAGTTTCAGCTTAATTGGATAAGTTTTTCTAGGTCATTGTCCATGAGGAGTCAAAGTCAAGCAAAAATCAACAAATAATTGGCTAAATTAAAAAAACCAAAAATTGTAAAATGAGCAAAACGTCATGAGAGAGAGTGGGAAAGGTTTCCTAACTTTTGTCCTAAGTTGGAAAAGTAATTTTCCACTTAAAAGACCCCCCCTTGCTTAGCCAACAACTTAAAGTGGTGTTCCCTAGCTATTTGACATGTGAGAAATAAAAAGTTTAAGTGAAAAAAACCACCTAAACCTTAAATTCGCCCTCCTTGGTGTCTAACTTAATGTTTGACCATAGGAAAATGTGTTTTCCCCCTTTCCTCACTCAACCCTCAAACCCTAATTTACCAAAACCCTAAAAGTGACTCTTCCTTGACTTTGTCTATTTCTCTTGGATGTGTGACACTTGTAACTCATCCAAGAGGGGTCTCTTTCCTCTCCCAAGTATAAAAGAATGTCCACCCCTCCCTCATTGCACTTCTACTCGCTTCTATTGTTACTGTGCCAAAATCTCTCTCTCTTTCTCTCTCTCTCTCTCTCTCTCTCTATTATTGTTCTCATTCTTTCTTCTCAAGCTTGTGGCAAGGTTTTGCTCAATCTTGCTTCTATTGAATAAATAAATCTTTGGAGGATCCATGGTGTTGAGAGTCTTCTTGGTTCCATATACTATTGAGGTGATCTTGTTCTTGTTTTATTTTCTTGTGCATGCTTAGCTTATATATCTAGAGTAGGAACTCCAAACAAAGTATTTTCCTTGGGTAGATTTGTGGTAGTATTATCATAGATCTAGTGAAGTGTTTATTTGGGTATTGCAAAGTATTTTGTTTTACCATCTAGATCTACTCACATCCTCTCTATTTTTTTAGTTTTTCTCACAAGATTTGCAGGTTACCTAAGGGTTTTATGTGAAGATTTTAGATCTGGAAAGTTTCCATTTCACCCACTTAAATCCTTTAAATATTTATGTTCTTTATTTATGCACTTTTCTATACTTCTTTTGGCATTCTAACATACTTTAATAGAGAATTTAATCACATTATACTTGCTCATTTTTACAAAGAAAATTTATGTTTTGTCTAACAGAAAAATTTCCAAGTTTTTTTGGTCTTCTTCCATCTTTTCCAACAAGTTTTGTTTGTTGATTTGTTGCAGGCCTGCACCAAAAAAAGAGGTGCTACAACCCATTTGGGGACATAAAACATACAAGAGTAACATCCTAAGCTAGGGTATTGAATACCCTCTTCTTCCTCTACTTTCTCACATTGTCAGAAAGCCCCAAGAGAGTCTTCAGGGATTGCATTTCTCAAGTTTATTTAAATTTCTGCAATTTTTTATTTTATTTGCCTACACCTAGCAAAGAGGATTGACTTTTCCACCCATTCTATATCGTAAGGCTAGGACTTAGATTTTATTTTTTCTTTTAAGTTTTATCTGTTTGCCCCACTTTTCCTTAAGACAAGGATGTGTGGCTAGGTTTGCTTTTTCTTTTTCAAGTTAAGTTATTTTCTTGCATTCTTTTTCCTACACCTAGCAAAGAAGCTTGGATTTGCCACCCATGCTATATCGTAATACTAGTTTATATTGTTAGATAGTTCCATGGTTTATTTTTCATGATTCTATTTTTCCTTTCCAGTTCATATGAATATCTAACTAGTTAGAAGAATTTATTTTTCTTACTTAAGCCCTTGGAGGCATTTCTTTTTCTTGTACATTTCATTTAAGTACTTGTTATTTCATTTGCTCAAGATTTTAACACAAGTACCTTTAAATTTCTTAATAAATCTACTTTAGGCTCTAGGGGAATCAATTTACTTAAATTAATTATATCACCCATTACTAATACAAATTTAGCGACCAAAAAGGAGGCTTGTGGATGTGACTTGGGGTGCTAGATCAGGGATGATCTCACGGCACTAGGTGTCCCCCTTGTTAAACACCCAAGTTTTCTAGATTGACCTGTGGAGCTAGGGTAAGGCCTTGTTTGTCTTTCTTCTTGAGAACCCAACAGTACTTTTGGCCAAAATAGTAGTAGTATTGGGGTAGTCACCCAATATAGGAGTGAAACTTAACTAATTTCAAATCTAAATCAATTCACATTAACCTAAGCCTTAATTTCTTAATCTTATTTATGTGGTTTTATGGTCTTTTATTTTATGCAACCTTTACTTCAAGCATTGTATTTCTAGTATTTTAATTGAGCATTGTTGTGATTGAGTAATTCATCTTAAATTGTGCACTAGTGCCCATGGAGGCTTCTCTTTCAAGTTTTACCTTTCATCTCTTGAGTTGCGCACTTGTGCCCATTGGTGGCTTTACCTTAATCTCTTGGTTCCTCTTAAGTTGCGCACTCATGTTTCTAGTTGCTTCCTTGAAGTTGCACACCTTTCATTGGGGCACTTCAAGCTTGGTTTTCACATGGTATAATTGTGAACATATCTTTGAGCTCTCTCCTTTATTTTCCTACAAAATCTATAAAGTGGTTAGTTCATTGGTATAATAAATCTAGCTAGTGCTTACCTTATTTCTTTGTAATTAGTTGTACTTTTGCATATTGTTTAGACATCTAACTATTCTTTATTTGTTGTAATTATAATTCTTGTGTATCTAATATAATTTGTAAATTTATTCTTTGCTTTTTTTAGATCTCTTATTGTAACTTAGTTGACCCCATTGCCCAACCTTAGGCACTAGTCTTAGTTGTCTTAGGGAAGGGTTTGTTTTTTCATTGAAGGTTTTCATTACATTACTTGCCTCTCATATAGGCTAGTTTCCCCCAACCTTTAAAAAATTAAAATTAACTCCTAGATTTCACCTAATATCTCACATAATAGCTAGGGTCTACCCCCCTTGTCTTCCCTATGAGTAAGCCTAGACAAAATAATTTCAAGTCGAGGTGACAATGGGCTTGAACTTACGATTTGTGCCTCCGAGGACACACTAAGTGGATTGAGACTTATTCCATGTTTTCAAGTGTGTATAAGGACAACAACACAACCTACAAGATGGGTTTATATATTTACTTGCAAATCAAGAACCAGATGGCCTCCCCCCAAGAAATTCATGTAACCACGCCTCTCCATTAAAAAAATTATAGGTACATAAAATATAAATAAATACTTATCCCATCAAGACCCCTCTCTTGTGGAATCATAGCCCCATATAATTGTTTTCCTTGTCCATCTAGCATCCAATAATGTATTTATTAATAACAAATATCAAAATATTACATTTCCTGGGCACACTAGCCTCTTTTAATTGTTTGGGCACTTTGTCCTTTCATAGATTAAAGAAATACATTATTTAATATGGGCTCAAAACTGAGGTATTACACCAGTTTGACTGATTGTGGGTAGTGTTCTCATGCGATACCTAGCCAAATATACTTGAAAGATCTTACAAAAATTGATTATGCTACTCAGTTTGGATTTTATGCCCATCGACCAAATTCTCAAAGTGTCCTTGAATGGATTTAAGAAGTGAGTTGCAACTTAACATAAAACTCTAAACAACACTCATATTGAAGAATTGTCAACTGATTTCAAATCATGATAACAGATTACAACTAGGGGAACCCCTCTCTTATGATTCCATTCCCCATAGAAAACATTATTTGAGAATCTCTAGAACTAGGGTTTTTCTTAATACAAGATAATGCAATTTTTTCACTGGGGTTGATTTTGCAAGACACTGGATCAGGTGAATATGGGTAGTGTGGTCATGTGGGCCTTGTCCAAACATATTTGCAGGAGCATACAACACTCAATTATGATCCTCATTTTGTATTTTGTTCCCTCAGACCAAATTCTCAATATGTCCTTCAAACTTTTGATATCACTTTAAGTTTGAAACACCAAATTATTGACAATAGAATATTCTCCATATTCACATGCCACTTTGTGAAGACTATAAACAACATAATATTCCATCATCATCTAAAATAAAATGTCCTTTAATGGAAAATTTGGAGGAAATATAGAACAATTACGTGGATTCTATTTCAATGTTGAAGGGAATACATTTAAACATGAACAATAAAATCAATGAGAAGAAAGATAGGGAAAACATCATGTATGAAGAGGGTGTAAGATACATTTTTTTCCTTTGAAAAACATGCTAAATCATAATCATTTAATATGATTAAAAGGTTTTTTGGTTTAGTTTGAAACAACTAGGGCACAAATAGTTAAGATATTTTTTAGTTAATACATATGAATACCATCAATATGAACTAATGTTTTTCGATTCAAAATAGACAAAGGAAAGAAAATGGGTGCATATTTGAAGGAACCTTATCTGATAAACAAAATCAAGCTCAACCAACCCAAATGTTCAAGAGTGAATATATACACATTGATGCCCCAATTGGTGTACACATGTTTATCATGTATATCATATATCTTAGTTTTAATGTACCCATCCTCCAAGATGAGTTCCATCACTACAAAAATGAATTATCCTACTAACACAGAAAAATTAAAAATGCTTGATACTTATAAAGTAAAGCAAGGGACAACAGGACCATAATAAATTACAGTAAAACAATATACTGAGTTTTCCAAGCATCTACAACATTTATAAAAACATGAATGCATCTAGTAAGCATACAAAAACCACACACATGATTCAAATAATCATTTGCATAGAGAAATAATCATAATAAAAAAAACAAAACACTAATATGTTCATAAAGTAACAAACTAGTAGCATACAAATGATGAAACTTTCTTGGAGAGGAATTTCGGATAAGTTTTGAAATCTGTGCCAAAAGGAGGTCAAATGGTAAAAGATAGTTAGAAGATGGACTAGGATGCACGATGAAGTAGTGCTCAAAAGGAAGAAAATGGTTATAAACCACATGGCTTGGGGACATTTTGTCCACTTTTGTAACATGTTTTGGGGGACACTTTGTCCACTTTTGTAACGGGATTATCCCTATTAGTATGCATAAATATGTAAGAAAGGAAATAAAGAAGGGGGGATGTGATATTGAGAATGTGATAGTGTATGTAAGTTGCAAATGATTTTTGGTTAAGGGAGTCTAAGAAAGGAAGAAATATGTAGTATGGTCAAGGGGTGAACTCACACTATAGTATAATGGTTAGGCAGGTTTGGGATGATATTACTGTTGCATATTTTGTAGCGCAGTGCACAGTTGTAAGAAATGTATTAATGAATAATATAAGAAGCCAATCATTGTGGATGTAGCCCATATTGGGTGAACCATGTAAATATGTGTGTTATGGTTGCAATTTACGTTGTTTCTAGTTTATGTTGAAAAAATGGATCATATATGATATTTTAATGTTTTTCATAGATTATGTTTAATAACAAACTATTAACTATGAGAACCATTCATGTAAGAAAAGGATCCAAATGATGTCTCATTTCCTCTCAAAACTGTAGAAACTTCATTCCTGCATCCCCTCTAGATGCCTCGGGTGAGACTTCACTTTCTCTGAAGGTGATTCCAAAAGGGCTGGTATCTAAGGGTTTTGTTGGTATTTGACTAATTAACCTTGGGTCTTCCCCGTGCATGACAAAAACCTTCCATCCATAAGCACTACTATTCCAAATCTCAACAAAAATCCACTCCCGACCTGAGGCTATAAATCCACCAGGATATCCATCCCTATGGATATCCACTCTCCACACATAGCATCCCCAAACCTAGGTTCTACTCTCTTCCCCACAACCTACACAACCCAAGGAATATGATCCTCCTTCACTTGAGATAGTCCCTTGAGCCTTCCCACTTCCCTCCAAGGCTACACTTGGTTGACTAGGAACCTCTTAGATAATCTAGGAGTGCTCACAACAACCTCACAAGGATTTAGAGCCATTTCCTCAACATGAAAAATTTATTACATTCTTACAACCCATTTTATAGGAACACAAGCCACATTTCTAGCATAAAACAGAGCATACGAATGGCTTCCTTCAAGCACATCATGGCTAGTGCTCTTCCTAGCACTCAACTCCCCCCTTGTTGCCCAAAAATATACATATACAAATTTCCTCCTTTCTCCATACAAATTTCCTTTTTCTCAATCCATTTGACTACTCACTCTTCCCAATGTTGAATCTACTTTAGCCCCATTCTCCCCAATGACTATGGGATGTGAGTTGTCACACCCACCCTCTTACATGAAATCAATGATTGGATTTGGGAACACTCAAAAGAAAATTAAAGGGTTTACACAATGACAATAATTTTCGGAATTTTGGTTGGATTAATACCCATGAATAAAACCCCCTAGACCCCTCTCTCTCATGGAATCATAGCGTCGTCCGCCCCCCCGCCCCCCACCATTGTTTTCATCCCTATCGTATTGCAACTATCAATTATCATTTTATTAATTAATTCAATTGACATAATACATAGTTTGTCCCTCATCTATTTTAATAAGTACAATACATTTTCCCTAACATACGAACTCAGCAGTCTAAATCACATTTATACAATTAAATTATAATTTGCGGGGATTAAAACCAAGGATGTTACATTAGTACTATATAGATGAAGGATATACACAAATATATTCTTATGTTTTCTTTTAAAATTCAATATTATAATAGTTAGGATGATATGCATTGATATAGTAGGATTGCTTTAGAAATATCGATCACCCATATGCAAACTAACCCTAAGTATGTAAATCAACTTAATGACCAACACAACTTGGGTCATGGTAAGGGAAAGTACCAATCTAGTTGCAATATATTAACACATTCAGGATATTTTTTTGGATTTAATAACTAATATATTAAGAGGATTTGTATTAATAAATTATGTGTAGACGATAGATGGTTTCAAGTGAGGAGGGTCTGTTACACACCATTTTGTCACACCTTGCTAAGTGTCACATCTCACTTTTCTAAGTGTTGTAATTGTGATATCTCACCTTAGTAAGTGTCACAATTTTAATGGCTCATTTTACTAAGTGTCATAACCTAAATATCGCACTTTCCTAAGTGTTACAACCTTGACACCATGTAAATATATTTTTCATAGTCCCTAGGTGACTTGGAAGAGAAAAAATCATCATGAGAAGGTAAAAAAACTAAATTTTATCTTGAGTTTTTAATCCTTGTTTGAACACTATGTGCCCCCTACCGATGAATTGAGAGAGTTAACATTCCCTAGTCCACTATCTAGGAGAATCACTGATTACCCTTGTCAGGCTTGGAGGGATCATTAGTTCTATTAAATAGGTTAGATATGCTCCACCCTTTTTTATGTGGGTCAAACCCAATATACATCTAGTGGTTGTGATAGAGTTATGAATCATAAGCTCGAGTCTCTCCTTTTTAAGTAATCAATCCTAACTTATGGAGGAAATCTATAAACATTCCATTAATATCCTAACTTGGATAAACCTCAAAGATTATATATAAATAAGGCCTCTCAATGGTAAACACTATTTTTTTTGAATGAGAGCTTGTTGTTGATAAAGTTAAATTTTTAAGAATATCAAACCTCTAGTTCATTTGTCAAGCATACAGTAATGGGATGGATAGGAGGAGAATTGAACAAATCTTGCTCAACATAAACATGATTGTAAGTTTTTTCCATTGTTTCTCATGAATATAATCTTGGCCCATTCCCATACTTTTGTCTCATTTACTTTACACGAATGTTTATGCTTGTTTCATTTAGTTATATTTTCTTTCATCTAACTTTGTGCAAGTAGTAGAAGAGGAAGATCATTCTTTCTAAGTGTAGGGAGATCGTGTTCAATCTAGGATTGGATCCAATGCTGGACAAACAAGGATCGATGAGGAGAAACTTGCAAAAGGTGCACTCTTATTTCCTTTTCCTTCTTCTCATTTTCATGTGTAAATAGACATGAGCAAGAGATGTTAGTTTCCACTTGATCTATTTTTTATTAGCCAAAGAAAACCCATCTAAAGGGAGATTAAGCTGCCCATGAGGTAATATTTATCACAACAAAAAGTGGAAACTTAGTTGGGGATAGGGAGAGCTCCCCTTAGCTGGGTTTTCTTCGGCTAATATAGAATAGAGAAAGTGGACACTAACATCCCTTTCTCCTGCATATTCACACATGAAAATAAGAAGAAGGAAAAGGAAATAAGAGTGAACCTTTTGCAAAGGTTGTCCTCATTGCTCCTTGTTGCTCCAACATTGGATCTAGTCCTAGCTCAAACATGATCTACCTACACTTAGACATAATGTTCTTCCTCTTCTACTACTTGTACACATGTTAGAATCAATTCGTCGTTGATGTGACTACAACAGGCTATCCAAATGTTAGATGAAATAAAATATAACTAAATGAAAAAAGCATAACATTCATATGTAAAATAAATGAGATAGGAGTATAGGAATAGGCAAATCTTATATTCATGAGAAACAAAGGACAATACTTACAATCACCTTGATGTTTATCGAGCTTCCTCCATTTCTCCTCCTATCCAGCCCCTTATTGTATGCTAAAAAATGAACCAAAGGTTTGATATGCTTCAGACCTTAACTCCATCCAATCTCCTCCACCCTTGAGAGGCCTTGTTTATATAGAGGATTGGGAGGTTTAACCAACTTAGAATATCAAGGGAAGGTTGATATATTTCCTCCATAAGTTAGGATTGACTACCCAAAAAGGAGAGACTCGACCTTATGAGTCATCCCCGGATCATAGCCACTAGAAATATGTCAAAGATGACCTATAGAATAAGGTGGGAATGGTTAAAACCACCCTATCAGAACTAACACTCTCTACAATATTGACAGGGGGCACCAATGATGCTCCTTCCTAGTAAAGCAAGGGGAATCACCCAAGGGGTGACACTCCCTAAGCCATGGTAGGGGGGTCTTAATGATCCAACTAAGCCAAAAAACAAGGGGGAAGATCATGTGTTTGACCTTTAGAAAGTGGATTTTATTCTCTTTGATAGTGAGGGAACATGACCAAATGTTTTCCATAGTGTTGGGGATGTGAAACCAAGGTGTGACACTTGGATGTGAAAATTTTGTGTGTAACAGATTTCCCCCTAAAATTTGAGGTCAAAAAAACATTGATGGTCGAAACACTTTACAAAATGATGTGTGCTAAGGGGTGTTGGAATAGGAGAGATGGATGGAAGCTGCAAACAAACATCAAACAACATATATATGAATCATCCAAAGGTAGGCATACTTATTCTTGGTGCAAAAGAAGACTTGTAGCATGGCCACCGAACAATACACTGTGGATACATGACAACACTAGCTAAGGATACAACCACCAGACATACAATTTGGATCCATACCTCCATGACTGAATCAAATTGTAGCCATGAAAAGGTACACAATGGAGATACAATATGACAACAACATAGCCACATACCAATACAAAGTGGATGTATGTGACATTATACATCAATAATATTTTTCTCCATTGCAACCTTGATTAAGAACTTACCAGTGGTAGGTGCCAAAAAGTTTCCGAGGTCTTCATCCCGATCCCAAACCAGTACAATTCTGACCATACAAATACATGTGTTTATGTCAAACATGGTTTAAACCACTTGATTACTGGTCATTAATGTATATTGTTAACAAGTGTGAGGGAAATCATTGTTGGTCTAACTTATGGATGTAAATTAGATCATGTATTTTAATATCGATATGGAGTTCGTAGAACTTTGAAGCACACCAATGTATATGGAATTTATATCTAAACTAGTTTTGAACACACTTGCATAGAAAGAAAAATAACTATACTTAACAAGACTTAGTTGTTGTAAGAGGAAATCTAAGCTTTACAAAATGTATTTTCATAGCATTTCACCAAACCTATCACCAATCAAGTTTGTCAAGTATTTCTAATGAAAATAAAGAATTCAAAAGCATGAAAATAAGCTATAGCAATTAACAAGATGTTATTGTTGGAAGCAAGCATACATTGCGTTCTTTTACAAAAAATTACTTCACAATGTGTAATTGAACTTATCAACAATTAAGTTTGTTATCCTAATAAAAATAAAGCTTCTAAGTAATGGAAATAAATTACAACAAGCATAGAAGCATACCAATGTTACAACTATGAAAACATGTAAATTTGAGTGCACAAGCTTGGCAATGGGGGGCCTCCAATGCTTTGCTAGCACACTTGAAGTAAAATCAGCTAAGAGAAATCTACTAACAAAATGAACTAATGTAAAAAACTAGTTCAAATAATCAACACAGTTCTGATCTCTAAAACTCCAAAGTCTGCAAATTATATTAAGAAGAAAAGTATCTAATTATCCAAGTCTTGGGATATTTATACAAAGGGTTCATAACCACAAATACTAAAATTACTCTAATCAATTGCTAAGATACATAAAATACTCTACTGAAGTTGAACCCCATCTCTCATATCCATAAAATATTCTAATGAGGTCAAACCCCATCTCTCAGATCCATAATATATGGAGAAATCCCACAAAATCCAAAACTGTCCTGATTTTTGGCTAAGAACAAGGTATTTTCTGCACAAGTGGTCTAGTGTGACTAGCGTTGACTAGGCACGTGTGAAGTCCATCTCTGGAAGAGAATATATTTTTATCCATATGTGTATATCAAGTATCACTCCACATGTATCAGAATTCAACCAAGTGTCCTGCAAGTATATAAACCTTGCAATTATTATGGGAAGTTGCAACTTCCTATAATTTCTACTAAAAATTTAATTTTAATGTCTAAATTTTGCAAAAATTCAAATCATAAAATTACATGACAAATATAACTGAGATGATCAGTTTGAAGAAAATATGGAGTGAATTTGAGAGATATGAGAGGAAAATGGAGGAAAAACATAGGTTACATGGCAAAAATAAGCATCAAAAGTGGTACCCAACATCTCCCCAAGAGGAAGATCTTGCGTGTCCTCATGCACAAAAATTTCTATAAGCTTTTGTCACTGATCTTATCTCACCTCTGCTACTTGTAGCAATGTTTCTACATTGTCCTGGGCAGTATAAAGGACTTCCAACCTTTGATAATTTAATGTCTTAATCTGTTGATACCATTTGTATGCTGGTTTGGAAATCAAGATGTTTTCCCTTGAAGTTTTTTATTCCTCTTCTGCAATCTTTTATTCTCCATTTATGCCCCCCCCCCCCCCCCCCCCCCCC
>ML789804.1:666407-685225 GCA_009831015.1 Picea engelmannii
GGTGGTAGGGGGGGGGGGCATAAATGGAGAATTTATATTATAAGTGGAGAACAATATGAAAAATTGTAGCAAAGCTTACATCATGAGATCGTAGGCATCATAAGTTCGATTCTCAACATCATAAATCTCTTTCAACAACGTTGGGAATAAGTATGATAAGTTTGAATGGTAATCATATTTAGGAAATCGTGGCAACAAAACATAGCAGTAGACGGCAACAATTGGTTTGAAAATCATGGTAATGAGAATCATTTTGGCATCATATATATATATATATATATATATATATATATATATACAGTAGTGTTTATTTTTGAATTGTGATTGTCACATCAAAATTATCATGGTTGGAGATGGTTTTCATACCATAAAAATGACATATAATGTGCCCTTTTTTATGCTTGTGAAATTTTCACTTCAAAACTTTGCAATGAACCCCAAAAGAAATATTCCTTGAATTGCTATCAACCAATGCTATGACTCTTCTATGTTGACAAATGAAATTGTTCAAATTTCTTGCTTGCTATGAACCATAGACAAAAAAATTGCTCTCTTTTAATGCCATGTTTTGATAAGAATTCCATTCCCAATTCTCTTCCCAATTGTGCTATAATTTAGACCTTCATCATGCCTATTATGAACTATTTTGAAGAGGATAAATCACTATTTAGATGTTTATGCTATCTTTTTTGCTTCCCTTAAGCAACTAAAAATAGATCTTATCATTGTGACCATGTTGACAATTTTCCCTTATTTCTCTTGGTTTTGGAAGAGTAGAATACTTACTTTTGATGCTTAGGGGCGGGAATATGGAGATATGGGTTATGGAGCAAGAGGATATGAAGGAAATGGAAATGGTAATTGAGGTGAGGAAAATAATAGGTATTGTATCATTACTTTAAATGAAGAATTTGCAAAATTCAAAACATTAAAAATAAAATTTTCTCTTACACACTTTCAATTGTTCCTCTTCATTATGATTTGTCATGTATTTGGAAAAGTTTCCTTCCTTTTTTAGCTGATCTAGTTGTAGAAGTTGATTCAAGTATTGAGCAATATCTTGAATGTCTTCCACTGAGTTTGGAGTTGTTTTCACTGTAGGAAAGTCTTCAAGATATCCAAGTTTTCAATGTCTCTAATTGAAGCTGCAAATCTAACAAATTTCTTTTGTTGAGGTGCTTTTCAGGTCCCTCTGTTGGAGTAAACTATAAGGCCCTCTGTTGGAGTGAAATATAGGTCCCTTAGAGAACTTTAATATCTTCAAAAGGTTCTTTCTAGATTCTGCAAAAATCTTCTTAAGTTCTCCTCCTCAACCTTATTGGTAGACTTGTCCTCAAGTCTACTTTATTGCTGCTAATGAACTAAAATATACACAAACTTTTCAAAAGAACTCATCAAGTAAATGAAATAGTCTTCTGCAGATGTATTGAAGACTTTCTTATTTGGAAATTCACCGGTATGTCTTTTATTTAGAATTCGCATTGGCCAATTTTACTTGGTTTTCCAATGAGAATTCAAGTTTATGTTGTGCCGGTGTCCCGGATTTTCACAACTAAACCCCTTATATATATATAAATTATTGGATGGAAGAGGGGATGAATAGAGTAAGAAATTATGGTAAACAGATGGATGGAAAAGAAAATGGAAAAAGTGAGATGGATGAATAGACAGAAATTCAGAATTCAACATGAAGTTTGGAAGCAGGAAAATGGCATAGAGAAGGTTTGATGAATGACATTGTGAATGATAGAAATTTTGAGAGGCTTATTTGATGTGACTTTGACATCATATGGAACTTGACTTTTTCTTTTGATGATTGATTTCATATATTTTTCCAGTCATCCACTGGAAGGTTTTTGTAACAAGCTCCAAGTATTTTGAGCTTCTTTGATGAACTCAACGTCAAATGATATTCCACTTTTCTTAACTTGAATATTCCATACTCTCATGTATGAATATCCAAATATTTGACTTTGAAATTCACCAGTTCATAGATTTCACCTTCTAGATCCTTGCTTGACCTGTAAAATCTCAGCACTTGTCTTGCAATAAAATGTGAGATGATGGAGGAAGAGAGGTGTACGATATCTCTTCATCCAAGACTTAAAAAAAAAATGACAAGTAAAATAAATCCCATGAAGATCAACGAAAAAGAAAATGCATTTATTTTCCTACTGAGAAGTGGTGGCCAGCCTAGACATCTCATCAGTATCTTGTTCACAAAATATTCATTTTATATCTATTTGAAGTGATTCCAGATCTAAATTGAAGCGGATTCATAGGGATAATTCTAGTAAAAACAATTTTTCAAAGCGAGTTTAAAGGATGTGTCAAACTAATCCAGAAAGGATCTAGAGAAGTCCAAGAATAACTCAGAATTCATAGAAGCACCTTGGGAAGCTTAGAATGGCGTCAATAGACAGAGAAAGGGAAAAAATTCAAAGTCCTCAAAAATCAATGAAATTGGCATCATCATGAACAACGCGTAACAAGATTTCCCACGGTGTAAACGACTCATCAAACAAAGTTACATATCAAAAGATATTCATGGTCAAAGTTTTGGTCGACCTAGCCTAGTCAGCAGGGATGAGTCAAAATTTGTACTACTGATATCAACATCAGTATAGATGACATCAACATCCATACAATGTACGTGGCACACACAGAGGGAGACATGTGTCATGATGATGCCAGCATGATTTCAACATGATGATGTGGAAGCACCAAAGGCTGCCATGTGTCACTCGTTTTTGGCCTTTTCCGGTCAATCCATGGACCAATGGTAAAGCACCACGTGGAAATACATACAACCATGTGGCAGACCATACATCCACCTGGCAGGTGACATGGCAAGCTTATGTGGAAAGGGTGACATGACATGACCATGCAGTGTGGTGATGTGGGCCAATAAATGGTCGCTAAGTGGCCTAGTCATGGGTTTCCACGTGGCAGTGGGAAAATTCCCAATGAGGTATAGAAACTGAAAGTTCGAAAAAAAAAGGGTTGTCCAATGACCAACCCCTTTTCCACTAAATATAGCAACGGATCCACTCTCCTCCAAATACAGTGATAGTTCCTCTATTCCACCATACTAAGAGTACTCCACCAAATCTGCGGGGGATTTAATATAGCATATGGTTGTAACAACACACCAAAAGGGGAGGCCCGTGGTCTTGACCCCGAGAACTCCCCAACCATAAACTTAAATAATCCATCCGCCAACTATTAGGCCAACGAACTTCATTGTTAAACTTTGTCCATGATTTTATTTAAAACATGGAGTTTCACCAATGCAGGGGAGGGTGCTCGAAGGTATGGTCAGGCATGATTTTCAAGGCAAGAACAAAGAATTAATTACAGGTTGCAGGCATGGAAACCGAGATGAGATTTCTTATGGGACTGGGAGTTCCAGAGTCATATTGACGCGTGGAGACAATCATTTTTGGGTAATTCGACACCACAAATTCAATGGTGTTGTATGTTTTCTAATCTGAGCTGAACTTCTGTAGATTAATTCTAGAATGAGGTATACTTATGTATTTTTCCAAATTCTTTTTCTGAGTTAGTAAAATGCCTACCCATTTGAGAGCATGACCCAAAGACGTAGTCCATCAGGGACGAACTTTGTTATCAATTTTTTTGTGTTCATATTTGATGCTTATGTCTCTTTATTATTAAGCTTTTCCTTATTTATGGTGCACTTCAATTTATGCTCATTTAATACAATTCTTTAATAAGTCACATCAATGAAAATATCCTCTATCATTTTGGTATTAGAGCAGTAATATTTGACTTGAATTGTTGTGTGTGAATGCTTACTAGGGCCAAGCATAAATAGGGTGAAGGAATAACTAAGACTTTCAACCCAGAAGTTGGTTGTGCATCCTTAAGGAAGAAAATGGATGAAGAGGACAAGCATGATGAACAGGAGAAAAAATTCCATATGGTCTTCTATCACATGTCAGATATGGTCAAGCAAATGTATGGATATTACGAGAATACAATGGAAAAGAAACAAAATAAAAATGAAGCATCGACAGATGAACATTATTCAGTGAATCAAGGGGCTGGAGGAGACCCTCCTGAGCCTCTATTTTCACCATCGAGTTCTAGCTCTTCTTCCTTTGATCATTCTCATCATTCTCATCATTCTATCCATAAAGCTTGTTGTAAGAAACCATTATTAAATCTTGATATACAATTTTCTTTACCTATGTTTAATGGAGATGCTAATCCTGAAAAGCTAGATAATTGGATCCGATAGGTTGAAGTATATTTCCATGTTCAACAGATTGATGAAGAGGAAGTTAAAGTGCAATTGGCCTCTCCTCGATTGGAAGGAACTACTCTCGTATGGTGGGAGAGAAAACTTCAATACATAAGTAAGTGTGGTAATCTTCATTCCTCATGGTCGGAATTTAAATCAACAATAAGGACACAATTTTATCCATTGGGTTATTTACATAAAGCATTGATGGAATGGAAAAATTTAAGACAAAGTAAAGGTCAAACTGTACAAAGTTTCACAGAAGAATTTAGGAATAAATATCTTGCATTAAACATTCATTTATATTCTTATGAAACTTTAATGAAGTATATTGGCACACTTCATAGTTATATTCATCATACATTACTACTGTTTAACCCCACTAGTCTTGACGAAGTTTTTTTGCAAGCCACTCACCTTGAGAACATGGGAAAGAATGTTCAAGAAGATCCCACAAAGAAACCTTCCAAATTCCCACATAATAAATTTAAAGGAAAGTTTCAAAGGAAGGACAAAAAAACCACCAATGTAAATAGGGAAGAAGGAAAGCAATATTGCACTCATTGCAAGAAGAATGGTCACGATGATGAAAACTATTGGAATTACATTTGGAGAAAACACTGAAACAGTTCGGTGGAAAGGGGAAGACAAAGACCGTTGCTACAGTGTAACAAGATCTTGATTATGGTTTAGGAGACGAGGAAAATATCACAACAGTTGGGATACAAGGTAAATATTCCCTTCATTCTAGTTCAAATTCCAATAATGAATTCATGATGATGAAAGAAGGAGGAATGAATTATTTCATATAAAAGTTGTATTTAAGAACACTAAGATAGATACATTATTTGATGTGGGTCCCCAAGTAAACTTCATATCTGAAGCACTTATCAAAAATATGGGTCTTGAAACTAAGCCACATCCAAAGCCTTATCCTCTTGGTTGGGTATGTGATAAAGAAAAACTTAATGCAACCAGTGTAGGGTTAGATTTGTTATTGCTTCAAAGTAGATTGATGAAGTGGATTTTTATGTTGTATCAATTGATATATGTGGCATAGTGCTAGGGAGTCATTATATTTATGATAGAAAAATAATCTTCTTTCATCATGAGAATAAATATCACCTTACTAAAGGAGGAGTGGAATATATTGTTAGAGCCCACAACATGAAGGTAAACACAACACTTGTTAGTGCATGGAAAATGAAGAGACTAATAAACACTAAAAATATATATGTACTCATGGTAATAAGGGAAAGGGATGTTGGAACATCTGATGCATTCCAAGGATGTGATCCTTCTCATAAGAAATAATTAATTGATATTTTTTCTAAGTATGATGACATTTTTCAGGAACCAGACAGATTACCTCCTAAGAGGGAAATCCAACATGAAATACGTCTTCAACAAGATTCTCCTCTTCCTAATGTTGGCATGTACATGATGCCATTTGTAGAGATGACATAGATAAAAAATAAGGTACATGACTTATTGGATCAAGGGGTTGTCAGACCCAATTCATCTCCTTGTGGTTCTCTGATCATGATGGTTCCAAAGAAGGATGGCACATGGAGAATGTGTGTCAATTATTGAGCCTTAAACAAAATCAAGGTGTAAAATTGATAACCTATTCCTCGTATATATGATTTACTTGATCAATTAAAGAATGTTGTTTATTTCACTAAGTTGGATTTATGCAGTGGATACCATCAGATCAGGGTTGTAGAATAGGATGCATGGAAACCTTCCTTTAAAACCAAACAGAGATTGTTTGAGTGGTTAGTTATGTCATCTGGGCTTTGTAATGCTCCAACAACCTTCATGTGTGTGATGAATGATGTATTCAGGCCATTTCCAGATGATTTTGTAATTGTATATTTAGGCAACATTCTTATATTTAGTGGGACTTGGGATGAACATGTACATCATGTAAAGCAAGTATTGGATACTATATGAAGGGAAACATTGTATGTAAAATTGTCCAAAAGTGAGTTTGGCAAGATTTCACTAGTGTACTTGGGTCATATTGTAGGAGGAGGACAATTGACAATTGATCCTTCCAAAATTGATATAGATGTAAATTGGCTTGAGCCCAAAAATGTGACTGAAGTACAAATCTTTTTGGGTGCAGTTCAGTACTAGAGGATATTCATTGCAAAATTCTCATTTATTACAGCTCCTTTGCATTCCTTAACCAGAGTGAAGAACATTTTTGAGTGGGGAGGAAAGAAATAAAAATCCTTTGACACTTTGAAGGAAAATATCAGTACCGCACTAGTATTAGCACTTCCAAATCTTCAAAAACCTTTCGAGATTGAGACAAATGCCAACGGATGCGCCGTGGGTGCAGTATTGATGCAACATTGTAAGTCTATCCGTTACCACTATGAAACTTTTAACCAAGTTGTTTTTAACTATTCTACATTTGATAAAGAGTTGTATACATTAGTTCAAAGTGTAAATAAATGGAAGCACTACTTGTTAGGGAAGTAAACAATAATACATACAAATCATCATCCCTTACATTATCTCCACGCAAAAACCAAACTGCAACAATCTCGACATTACAGGTGGATGAGTTTTGTTCAACAGTTTCATTTGGTAATCAAATACAAAAAGGGTACAAGTAACAAGGTAGTTGATATCTTTCTAGACCTCCTATTGCTACATTGATGCAGGAGCATCACCAACATCAAGCGGGCTAGTGTGGAGACAATCGGACAACTGGAAGGAGCGCCAACACAAATTTTGAAATCACCTTGAAATTGATGCGCATCTTAAATGAAGTCATTTAGAAGAAGTGCACTTGTAAAATGAAATCGGACTTTGAGCGATTTTCTCTCGTCCTTAGTAGGTAGAAGGCATTTAAAGTAGTTAATGCAAGTAGATAGAATTTGATTCTAGATTAGACAGTTGTAGAGCACAAGAGGGAAACGGGATATAGAAACCATCATTGTGTATTGTAACATAATCAGAGAAGTAGATGAGCATAGAAGAAGCAGCATTGTTGAAGAAGAGCACGCAAAGAGCTATGTAAGAACACCCATGTACAGATATTTGGATTAATAGAAAGAGGTTGATTCAAATTCATGGTTTCGTGTTTGTTCTCTGTGCATCGATGTTGAATTATATGCTCATAAATGCTTGCTTCTTGTTATACATTTTCTTTATATGCTGTGTATATGATTTCATGTTTGAGTTTGAAGTCTGAAAGGAAGTAGGAATGAGTTTCAATTATTTCTCTATCTGAACAAGGGTTCCTACAAGGAGTGCAGTCGAATTGTCCACAAGGAGTGCATTGACAAAGGGTTCAGATAGGGTTTCTTTTGTTCTCATTTTTGCAGAAGTGCAGTTGGGCACAAGGGTCGTGCAAGGAGTGCGCAGGCCGAGTGAAGTCTCAGGGTTGTGGACTCGAGTGAAGCATTGAGAGACTACTTCTGCAGGTGTGTGCGGGGTCGAGGGGATTCAACACTCGGAAGTGTTTGAAGGTTTCCGCAAGGAGTGCGCACAAGGTTTCTTCTTTTAAAGCTCGACGCTGAGAGAAAGCTCAGGAGGTATAGGACCTTTGAGAAATCATCGAAGAGAAGCACATGAAGTTTGTGCCGTGGAGTGTTTAACAGGAATTGCAAGTTTGTGTGTAGGAGGACAAGTTTTCACGAAGGAATACTTGATTCATTTCGCAAAATTTATCAGGAAGGACAGACGGTTGGAATTCTCTGAGGAGAATTCACGAATTTCCATGGGTCGTTAGATCTCGTGGAGGGGTTGGGGAGATACGGTGAGTATTCCCTAGACGTTCAAATCTCAGGAGGGGAAGGACCATAGATCCGAGCCACCAGGTCTGTCAGGTTTACGCATGGATACGTATATCGGGGTTTCGTGGGTGGAAGTCCCGTAAACATTTCAACAGGAATCACGATATCATGAAACACGATATCCTGAAAGCTAAGAGGATTGTGTGGGCCATGGAGGAGTCAGAGAGGTGGACAAGTGGAACACCATTTTGGATTTTTGTGGGGTGAAGTCCCGAACTCACTGCATTAGGATTCGTGATATTGCAAACTCTAAAATCCCGACAGGAGTGAGGTGGCATTGAAAATTCAAACTCGTGCGTGTATCAGAGTTTCAGAAAATCAGGGTTCAGGAGTCGGTGAGGCAAGTTGTTCGACATCGTGGGTGCCAAAATCGTGATAGGGAAAACCCTGAGGGCAAAGGGAAAAAATTCAGCATTGACTGTTGTCGGGTTTCGAGCATTCGAGAGACCAACGCTTGACTATTGGATTCACGAAGTCGCGAAATACGATCTCCTAAGTGCAAAGAGGGGATCCCATGAGAGTTTGTTGTGGGTGCAGATTTCCCGATAGGGAAATAGAAGAGCGTCAGAGTTCTTCGGGCCGTGGTAAGAAAAGATCCTGTGTCGACGTGGACCTTCCGACCTGCGAGTTGTGTTAGGAGCATGCGTCGACATCATATTTCTATTATTTTGAAGAATTCTTCTTTATCTCATGATATCTATGTGGAACAATATGTTGTTGATGAATAATTTAAAGAGGTATTCAAAAATATAACCCATGGTACACATGTAGACAACTATTGTATGCAGGGAAAAATACTCTACCATATTGGAAAGCAATGTATTCCTACAAGTGAATGAGTCCATGTAATACGAGAAGCTCACACTTCTCTTATGTCTGGGAATTTTGGGGTAGCAAAAACTATGACTCGTCTGCAAAGGTTTTGTTACTGGCCTCAAATGAAAGAAATTGTAACTAAATATGTAAAGGGGTGTGTGATGTGTTCTACTTGTAAGCCCACTAATAGAAAATTGGGGCTATACACACCCCTTCCTATTCCATCCCGTCCGTGGGAGAGTATTTCCATGGACTTTGTAGGGGGTTTACTAATGTCAAAAAGGGGTCATGACTATTTGTATGTATTAGTGGATAGGTTTAGCAAGATGTGTATCTTGATGCCCTGTAAAAAGAAGATCACTGCTGAGCATATTGCTAATCTCTTCTTTCAATATGTTTTGGTTCACTTTGGATTACCCACATCCATCATGTCGAATCAAGATACTCAATTCCTTGGATATTTTTGGACAAACTTTTGGAGAATGATGGACACCAAGTTGAAGAGGAGCACTTCTTTCCATCCACAGATCGACAAAAAAACAAAGGTTGTTAACCGAAAAATGGTACTTTTTCTTCGAGGCTACTGCAAAAAGCATCCCAATTTGTGGGATGAACAGATACCCTATGTACAACATGCTTGCAATTGAGCCTTACATTCCTCCACTCAATGTTCTCCATTCAAGACATGTTTTGGGTATTTTCCTAAGGTCCCTTTGGACTTGATGTATGGGAAAGATGTCGATTCAAATGAAGAAGAAAATGAAGACAGGTCCCATAAGTTCATTCAGAGGATCCAACAAGTGCACCAAGCAGTCAGAGAATAGTTGGAGAAAATCAAGAATAGTATAAAGTTTGACATGAAAAACACAGGGTTGATCATCAGTTCTAGGTTGGAGACGAGGTAGGGCTTCACATCAACAAGAAGCTATTGAAGGGTGAAGGAAAAAAACTCAAGCCTATCCCATATAAAACCTTCACTATTTTGGAGAAAAGCAACACCAATGATTTTCATTTAGATCTTCCATATTATATGCATATCTAATCAGTTTTAAATGTGGAAAAATTGAAACTTTTTGAGCCTCCCATGATTATATATTAGGGTGAGGAAGTTTCAATACCTTAAGTTGATGAGTTTTCTCTTGAGTACTTGGATGCGTTAAAGGAAGATAACATCCTAGACAGAAGGAAGAGGACTTCATGTAGGGGTGATATTGACTATCTTCGAGTGGGATTAAACGACACACATCCAAGTAAGGAAAAATGGATTGAGAAAGATAAGGTGAGGGAGCTCTTCCCTCACTTATCTATTGATTGATGAAATCTTTTGGTGGTCCAAAAAGCTCTTAGTGGGAAGGAAATATCCAAAAAGGATCCAGATAAGTCTAAGGATAACTCCAAATTCACAGAAGCACCTCAGGAAACTTAGAATGGCCTCAACAGATAGATAAAGGGAAAAAATTCAAAGCCCTCAAAACTCGGTGAAAATGGCATAATCACAAAGAGAATGTCGCAAGATTTCCAACACCGTAAATGGATCGTGAAACAAAGTTACAGATCAAAAGATATTTGCAGTCAAAGTTCTGGTCAACTTAGCCCAGTCAATAGGGATGAGTCAACATCCATACTGCTAACGTCAACATCAGTATGGATGAAATCATCGTTCGTATAGGGTACATAACACATGTAGAGGGTGAAACATTTCATGATGATGTCAACATGATGACATGGTAGCACCAAAAGTTTCCATGTGTCACTCATTTTTGTCTTTTCTCGGTCAATCTGTGAACCAATGCTAAAGCACCAAGTGGCAGTCTGTACATCCATGTGGTAGATTGTACAACCACTTCGAAAGTGATGTGGAAAGATGACGTGGAAAGGGTGGCGTGACAAGATGATGTGGAAAGGGTGATGTGGGCTAATAAATGGTCACCACGTGGCAGTGGAAAAATTACGAATGAGGTCTAGAAACCGAAAGTTCAAAAAAATAAAAAGGGTTGGTCAATGGCCAACCCCTTTTCCACTAAATATAGCAACAGATCCACTCTCTGCCAAATATAGTGTAAGTTCCACTATTATTCCATACTAAGAGTACTCCACCAAATCCTCGAGGGATTTAATATAACATATGGTTGTAACAACACACCAAAAGGGGAGGCCCATGGACTTGACCCTGATACCTCCCCAACCATAAAATTTAATAATCCATCCACCAACCATTAGGCGAACGAACTTCATTGGTAAACACTACCCACAATTTTATTTAAAAGATGGAATTTAGCCAATACAGGGGAGGGCGCTCAACGGTACGATCAGACATGATTTTCGAGGCAAGGAAAAATAATTGATTGGAGGTTGTAGGCACAAAAATTGAGACGATATGTCTCATGGTCTTAGGAGTGCCAGATTCAGATTGAGGGGTGGAGACAATCATTTTTGGGTAATTCGATGCCACAAATTCAATGGTGTTGTATGTGTTATGATCTGAGCTAAAATTTTGCAGCTTAATTCTAGAATGAGGTATACTTATGTATTTTTCCAAATTCTTTTGCTAAGTTAATAAAAGGCCTATCCATTTGAGAGAAGGACCCAGAGATGTAGTCCATCAGGGACGAACTCCGTTATCAAGTTTTTTGTGTTCATATTTGATGCTTTTGTCTCTTTATTATTGAACTTTTCCTTCTTTATGGTGCACTTCAATTTATTCTAATTTAATACAATTATTTAATAAGTCACATCGATGAAAAGATCTTAGATCACAAACACAATGAGGAACAACCTGCTTGATGGAGTTGTCTGTGAAATGCTTTTTAGACCAACAATCACTAACTTGAGCATAATTTTATTATTAAAGGATGGATTGACATGATTCCACTTGGAGATTAATTTAGACTCATGTATATACCTAAAATAGAAACATTTTCTAATATAGCTTGATTTTATATCTCAAATCCACTGATGAACATACCTAGGAGGCAGAGTTTCACCATGCTGGTTTTAAGAAATACAGTTACTAAATGTGGCATAACGTTTTCATATGAGATCCAAATGGGATGATTCAAATTTTAGATTAAAATAGAATTGACGTTATATATCCCTTATAAACATGTTTTGAAAATAATATGATTTGATATGTGAAATATGTCGATGAATAGTCAATATGTAGAATTGTCACAATGCAGATTTTATGACAAAGAATTAGTAATTTGAGCATAACATTTATATACGATGTCATATTGAGGTGATTCAAATTATATTTAAAAATATATTCTAAGGTATATCTCCTATATAAACATATTGTAAAAACATTCCCATTAAATTCCTCAAATCACAGCTATACTAACTCTATTCCTGAATATTCTGCTTGAGACCTAGTAACTATTTTGGCCATATTTTTTTTCGTTTGAAATCCAAATTGAAAAATTAAAAATGGGTTAGAAACTATATTTAAATGGATACTTTATATAGAAACAATGTTTAAATATGATCCCATATGGTCTTCCAAAATAGGACTATCACAGTTGCATTTTGTCATAAAATCCTCTCAAAATGAGTTTTATTCATGCAATATTGAATTAACTTTATTATGCAAATTTATTTTATTTTATTTTATTTATTTATTTATTCTTCTATATTATCCTATTCTATTTGGAAAAATAAAGCATTCCCTCAAGTATACAAAAATTTCCAATGCATCCATTTGCGTAACAAGATCATAAGTAAACTCATATCTAAGTTTGAAGAATATACTTGAATGAATGTTTGGACATGAGAGATCAATTATTCATTCAAATTTGATGCCAATAAATGTCAAAAAATGGAGTGGTATTGTATCCTAGTGACTATTTGGAAGCAAGTTTCGATGTGATCTTTTTCTACTTGGCTCTCCTTTGTTGTCACACCATAAATTTCTTCTAAATTTTTCTCATTACATTCATGAATCTGCAAGGATCTTGTGATAGATAGGAAAACAATTCTTCAATATTTGGCTCTAATGTTTGATATTCATAAGATGTGGCCAATAAATCATTGTCCTCCTTACAAGGATAACTAGAAAAATCTTCTAGGTTCTCCTCTTGTGGATCCTCTTCATAGATACCTTTCTCCTCTTCTAACTTTTGAAATGCAAATTCATCCCTAGTGACAATTCTAAATTGTGGAAAAGGATTTAAGAAGATCCTTGTGGTGGCATACCCTCCTTCACTGAATAAACATTTTAGCATCCTCTCTTTGAATTTTTATAGGTCTTGTCTCCCAAATGGATTAGTAGTTGGAGGTTTATTTTTTTTAGTGGTTGTGTTGGGGGGGGGGTGTTGTTTTAAACTTATAAACTAGATCTATCTAAATGTACTTCCCCGAAAATGCCACCAAAATTTTGGTCTAAATTATGAATGTAAATTAGATCATTTATTTTAATATCAATCTGGAGTTCATAGAACTTTGAAGAACACCAATGTATATGGAATTTAGATCTAAACTAGTTTTGAATACACTTACATAGAAAGAAAAATAAATATACTTAACAAGACTTAGTCATTGTAAGAGGAAAACTAAGCTTCTTTACAAAAGGTCTTTTCATAGTATTTCACCAAACCTATCACCAATCAAGTTTGTCAAGTATTTCTATTGAAAATAAAGCATTCAAAAGCATGAACATAAGCTATAGCAATTAACAATACTTTACTATTGGAAGCAAGCATACATAGAGTCCCTTTACAAGAAATCAGTTCATAATGTGTTACTGAACTTATCAACAATTAACGTTGTTATCCTAATGAAAATAATTCTTCTAAGTAATAGTAATAAACTAAAGCAAGCATAAAAGCATACACCTGTTACAACTACGAAAACATGTAGAGTTGAGTGCACAAGCTTGGAAATGGGGGCCCTCCAATGCTTTGCTAGCACACCTAAAGTAAAATAAACTAAGATAAATCTACTAACAACATGAACTAATGAAACAAACTCATTCAAATAATCAACACTGCTATGATCTCCAAAACTCCAAAGTATGCAAATTATATTAAGAAGAAAAGTATCTAATTGTCCAAGTCTTGGGATATCATAACCAGAAATGATAAAATTACTATAATAATTTGTTAAGATCCATAAAATATGCCAATGAGTTAAAAACCCATCTCTCAGATCCATAACATAAGGAGAAATCCCATGAAAGCCAAAACTGTCATGATTTTTGGCTAAAAACAATGTATTTTCTGCACAAGTGGCCTAGTTTGACAAACGTTGGCCATGCACGTGCGAAGTCCATCTATGTAAGATAATATATTTTTATCCATATGTATATATCAAGGATCACTCCACATGTTTCATAATTTTTCCAAGTGTCCTGCAAGTATATAAACCTCAGAGCTATTACGGGAAGTTGCAACTTCCCATAATTTCTCCTAAAAAAATAATTTAAATGTCTAAATTTAGCAAAAATTCAAATCATAAAAAGTAAATGACAAATGTACCTAATATGATAAATTTGAAGCAAATATGGAGGGAATGTGAGAGATATGAGAGGAAAATGGAGGCCAAACATAGGTTACATGGAAAAAATATGCATAAAAGATGGTTTCATTGACTCGATGAGGCATAAATCCAAACATAATGTGACGAGAACCAAAGGTTCTCTTCGAAGGAGGCGAAAGAGTATGATGAAAAATAGAATTGGTATGAATCAGATATAGGAAAATTACCCAACTATAAGAAGAATGAAGACATGTGTCATGTTCAAGGGCAACTAGCAAAAGTTTCCATAATGTTTCAAAAGCATGACCCACTTCCCAAATCCCCCCCCCCACCATCTAGATAAATGAGTACCTCTTGGTTTTTTAACGATATTGAGGAGGTTAAAAAATGCTCGTTATAACTCACCTTCGGTAAGTTCCTTTTCACATGCTTATAGAACCTAAAGAAGTAAGGGTTCGATCCTAGAAGGTAAAATTGGTAAACTTGGTTGTTTTTCATGTTTAGGGAGTTTTTCATTTTCCAATTCCATAATTTTACAATTCCATAGAAGGTAAACTTGGTTTTTTTTAATTTTTAGGGAGTTTAAAAAAAAATTAAAGGAAACTCCAAAGTTTACTTTTTTGTAAAATTTAGTCCCTCATGTCTAAAAAAGTATAAAACAATATGAGAGAGAACTCTTCTAACCAAAGTGGCTAGAGTATTCATTTTCTGTAGTTATTATGGTGAGACCAAAAAATGGTTAAAATATCGCTTGACGGACAATGTTTCATTGTTTTAAGAGCTTGAATAATGTCTAATAATGATATTTGAAGATGAGGTCATCAAAGTGTTCTACTTCCTAGGAACCTGTCAAACATACCATGTCTAGACCAAAAGAGTGTTAGAGACATTGATAAAAATCAACAAAAATCATAAAAATAACTCTTCTAAGGTAATTTAATATGAAAGTGGATAAAAATGAACTACTTAAAATGTTAAAATAGGGCCAAATGGGCCAAATTCTAATTCATTTTCATTTCACCTTATAAGCTTCAGAATTTTCAACCCTTTCTGAGTGTTTCTTTTATTGTTGATTCTAGAAGATCTAGAACACCATTTCGACTATCGTTTGGACCAGGTAAATTCTTTTTCCATCCTCTTCCTTTTTATGGTTTCATTTCTTCATTTCATGCAAGTTTTTCTGAGATTTGAGCCAAGTTAGGTATTTAATAGTGCCCTCAAGCAATGATGCTCCCTTAGGCTATCATGGGGAGCATTAGTGATGCTATGCATGACTTAGAAAAGGATTGTGAACACTTTTTATCTCAAGCTGGGGGGGCATCAGGTGCAATTTGTTTTTTTTCTGAGTTTTACCTAACAAAAAATCACCATTTTGATCTCAATTTTTTGCTAATAATTTTTCTTGTCATTTTCAAGAGATTACTTGCCACCATGTTGGAATGGAAGGAACGAGAGAATGAAAGTGATCATTTTTACACTTTACAATATCAACAAACCGTAAATTCCCTCATAAATTGTGGGTTGGTAAAGTTCTTCAAAACCCAGAGTATGAGAAAAAAATTGATGCTTTTGGAGCATTTAATAGCAATGTGGGATGTAGTCGAATAAATTTTCTGTGTTGGTCCTCACACCCTCAAGATCAAGCTTGAGGAAATATATTTTCTGACAGGGATTTCAAAATGGGGAGCACCTATTGTATTTTCCAGGTCCCAAAGCACGGATAGGACTACTGATGGTTATGTATGATATTTTTATCGGGAAGGGGCCCGCAAGACCAGTGGAAGAATTTCCATCAAAGAGATAGCAGTTCATCCTCTCCACACTATCACATTTACCATTACTAAACTTCAAGGAAGCACTTGTCCCCACCTAATTTACAAATCATATATGGCCTATGCAGTTGACTTCATGGATCCAAAGATTTTCATCTTGTGTGTCGGTGTGTTGACTAATTTAAAGGATCAAATCACAAGATGTAAGACGAGGAAGCATGAGAAATTTAGATATGGCTCTCTGCTAGTACCATTACTTTTGGAGAGAGTTCCACTTTTTCATCCACAGATTCACATACCTGTAGATCCGATCACTAAACCACGCATGGAGAGTTGGACCAGTTTCTCGGATCAACTAGGGGTTGTTCATCCGGTCTTTTCCTTTGATGTTGATTTCTTCAATTGGTGGAAGAAAAAATTCCCTATTATAGAGGATTTCCATTATGATGGTATGGAGTTTCAGGAAAGTACAGATTTGGTGATCCTGCAAGAAGCACAGTGGGATACTTTAGGTGAGTCTCTAAAGAACATGACCTCATAATATTCTATTTTTTTAAGTTTTTATGTATGTGATTTTTTTTTTTTGTACAAAGGGATTAACTTATAAATTCATCTTATAGATCAAGGACTGATGCATCTTGATGGTATGTTAACATATGATCAACAAAAACAAACCCTAGAGCTAGAGGAATGCAACGATGCTAGAGAGATTCGATATGTGGAGAGGAACTTGAGGGGTTTAACCATGGGATTCCACTCAATGCACCTTAATATATCCCTCGTCACTTATAGATACATGTAGTGGGTGTTTTTGAGGGTATGAGTCACCTACTATGCCAAATAACTAGAGTGGTTATTTACTATCACGAGCATCATGCACCACATGAAGACTAATAGATTTTCCTGATAGATGTTGTCCTAGATTTTGAGATGATGATGTATAGGCCATGTAGCCCAAGTTATTGACCCTTTTGTACCTTTTTGGACATATGTATGATACACTTTTTCTACATATATACATACATGTGTGTGTGTGTGTGTGTGTGTGTGTGTGTGTGTGTGTGTGTGTATTTTGTTTCAATTACTTATATCTTAGTGTAATGTTTTTATTTTCTCACTATCATGTATGCCAATATATGTGTAAGATTTTGTAACATCCCGCTCTGGCACACTGAAAAAACTTATTATTTGAGGACACTTGCTCGCAAGTGATCTGGAGTTTTATGATGTTAGACCATTTATACTTGATTATGATGTGATTGACAGACGACATGATGTTTTACTATTTGATGTAGACAGGTGCTATTGACTCAATTTTATTGAGTGTGCAGGGTTTTTGACCTTGAGTATGCAGAGGCATCGGTGGAACCCCTTGGACTCCGGATTGAGTCAAGGAGTGTGCTTTGGGTTGAATTATCTACTGTGATATTGCATTTTATTTGATGATATGATGTTGACATTTCTGACATGATTGTTGATGATGCAGGTTGACGATAGCTTGCCGACCAGACTCACATATGGAGTAAAGGGGCCACACATGAGTTCCAGAGAGGTCGAGGGAGAGGGGTGGACAGCATCCCTGCCACCGCCTACTAACACTCCCGCCGTGGCTCGAACTGTAGGTTAACGATTACCTATTTCAAAAGGATCCACGATGCCTTGAGGGTAGACTACGACAGTCGCTCACGATGATTCTAAGGGGCACACAATAAGGTGGGGGCCTTATTCCTTAGAAACCTTAGTCTCCCACAAGTTCACCTGGCGAAGTGTTGACTCCAGGGGTTATAGATGTCTACCAATCAGTCCAGTTGGTGAGTGGAACCCTTGGAGCACGTGGTGCATCCTGAAGGGCACGTCGCACAAAAGAAACACAAGAAGCGAGTGGTACCCTTGGAGCACGTGGTGCATCCTCAAGGGCACGTCACGCAAAGGAAACGAACGAGGCGAGTGGCACCCTTGGAGCACCTGGTGCATCCTTAAGGGAACGTCGCATTGATGTGGATGAAGGAAACAAACCTAAACATCCCTGAGACATTAACGCCTTAATAAATCCTTAAACAATTCCCCTAACCAAGTGTCGCCAGTTCAGAATTTGAGTCCTAAGTCAAAAAACTCTTCTAGGGTAAAAATTCTAGTCTAACCTTAAAAAAAAAGAAGGGGAAAAATGATTCAAGACTATACATTAAATATTCATTACCCCTATGATTTGAAACCTCCACCTAATCCAAGGAGTTTCCTAAATTAAATACATAAAACGATCCCTTCTTTAATTGAATTCATAAAGTAATTCCTTCCTTAATTGCATACACAAGGTCATTCCTCATTCCCAGTAATAAGCTTGATAATTCATCTTTTTAGTGAAGGTACTACTTTGCCCTAACATAATAATCAAGACTTAACCATATCCTAATAACAATACCATTATATTCTAGCTCACAATAGCTTTGCCGTTCAAATAACATTAAAATTCATTTCCTACTAGCTAGCACTAACAATACATGTGCTAATAATAAAATTAAACAAACAAAAAAAAAAAACCCCCACTTAAGCTATGATTTGAGTCTTCATAAAGTGTGTAGGGTAAAATAAAGAGACTAGGAAATTAATTTAAATCCGTGGTTGTAAATTTGAAAAGAAGGATTTAATTAGTTAACTTATGGGAGTGTAAAAGAAAAT
>ML789804.1:685317-701512 GCA_009831015.1 Picea engelmannii
AAAAAAAAAAAAAAAAAAAGTGGGGGGAAAGAATTTTGGAGAAGCGTGGGGGATGAGTTACACTTGTAAGACATAGAATTTTTAGGGTTTTTGATTAAAACTAAAAATAAGTGTGATTTAGGTCAAAAAAAAGGGGGGATAAAAGAGAAAGGGGCATGGGGGGAAAGGGATGGGCTATGAGGTATTGTGATGCTACCAAAATTTCGACGAGATGGATTGCTTGTGAGGAGTTGGGGATTTTCTCAGCTGTATTAGAGTGGTAGCTCAGCCTTAGAGGCGAGATGGGAAGCTAGGTATACTATCTGGACTGTGTGTGGCCCCTTTGTGGCTCGGGGAGATAAGGGGGAAGTAGAGTACCCCTAGCATTTGGCTGGGAGGTACCAGTGTAGTCTCTACGGTCGACGAGTGAGAGTGGCAAGGAGCTCAAGTACGGGATAGAATCTTAGGGTTATTCACCTTCAGTCACAGGTACGCAAGTGCATTATTTGTTTTAAATAGAAGAATCATTATTGTATGTGTATATGAACCCTTATGATGTTAATGGTTGTGTAGATTTGGGATCATTCCTTTCTGTGTCACTTAGTTTCTACGCCTAGATTGATGTAACCCCGAGATGCCTTCGATGAACTATCTTTAGGACCTTGGATTGTGCTTGGGGACTGCCTCGAGGGAAATGAATTTCCCCCAAAGTTTTACCAGGCCCGAATGTTTACTATGTTTTATTTATTTTTATCTCGGGATTCCGCTTGGGTTCTGAACGCCCTTGACGACCCTTCAAACTAGCAATGACATAATGCAGTTCTTACTGCGTTATACTGGTATGTGGCTCTGCTTAGTTTGCTTCCTTATCTTAGAGCAATGTTAAAAGTGACCAAGCCCTTATAGTAAAATATCTGGGTATCCAGGTCTGGTTGTAGCTACTTTATAAAATAAAGCAGTTCTGGCGAGTCACAAACTACTCGGCTGTAACTTATTCCATTCATCCAGTAGGCGGCTTTATCAAGTGCTCCCTCCCTCCATGCAATAAGGGGCACACACAGAGTAGTCATGGATTTAGGAAGAACTTATCCTTTACTCGGTTAGGTCGTGCAAAGATAGTAAGTTGTTCGTGGCGTGGTGAAGGTGGGTGAGTCGTCTCAGCCGTTTGGCCTTAACCTATCTTATTATTTTGTGGGTGAGGCTATAATCGTCTGCCCTATGGACCAACCTACCCCAAACTATGTGATATGTAGTCCGTCCCTGTTGTACCGCTCGCCAACTAAGTTATCAATCAATCTAATAAATCACTCACAATCAATCCCATTCACATTGAACAACCCTGGCATCACTAGTACGTCGGGGTGAAAGTATAATAAATCCAAGCCTTCCTTGTCCTTAAACTGTTCTTTCTTCGAAATCTAATCGGGCTTTCTTCAACTCGACAACCACCTCCTTTCTCTGCGCATCGTTGGTTTATTTTCCTGTGCTTTACTGTTATAAACCCATTTTGCATTTCTGTTGTAATTGTTGCGCACAACGTATAGACTCCTTGCTTGATTCTCTGCCCATTTTCTACGTCTGAGCTGAGTTTTCGCAAACCATTTTAGTTAACTGTGAATGGACCTTGGTGCTTAAGAGTTGGCTATGACTTCTTTGTTGTGTCATTGTGAATTGTTATCGACCTGGCTCTGGTTCATGAGATAAGTGGTAAGTTCGCTGTACACGTTCGGGTAATTCACCCTCATGCACCATGGTAAATGTAAGTGTAAATCCTCACTTTTACGGCTGTCCACTAACCCAACTAAACCTTGGATTCCTACTGAAATTGTGCTGGATCCATACGTCTGTAGCATGCCTGCTTAAATCGCACCGGGTGGATTCGCTGCAGTGTGGCCCGATTTTTAATAGTTTTTGGCATTTTAGTGTTGACAGTGCCTCGTGTAACCTCCAAACTACACCCACCTCATACACTTCGCTAACAGCCTTTAACCCTCATTACTCTCGGATCTTCATAAGCACGCTATATTACCTCTGCGCATTAGTTTAATGGGGCAGAATTTATTACCTTGGCGTCTTGTAGAACGGGACAAAGTTCTATACCTGTGCGTCCTTCCCTTAGCTAATGAATGTTTTGCTACAACGAATAAGTGTCGGGTTATTTAATTGCCATGTATTTATTTCATTGCGTTTAAATGGTGGCTCATTCTTTATTATATTTTAGTTTCTCAATACTTAACCTAGAACGTTAGCACGGGACCCGGTGCAGTTCAACGATAACCCTAGAATTCATTTATATTTTTTTATATTAAAAACCGACAGGTAGTGCCAAAAATATATGCATATATCTTATGGGTGTTGAACAGATCGAGTGGCTGGTATTGATTTGTTGACGATGAATCTTTATTAAGGGTTATTTACATGTATATTCGGCCTAGATTATTATTCTTCCTAAATCCTAAAATCATTATCCTACCTAGATTATTTATCCGCCTAAGTTTTTTAATGATTATTAATGTAGATCAATATTGATTTCAACGTTTACTAACTTAGAATGATTCTTGAATGGAAGGTTTGTAATTATTGATTAGAAGAATAATTCCTATAAGGATTGTTTAGATTGTCAAGTTCAATGATTTTTAAATCAGAACAATAATGGTTACCCTGTTTATTAAATCAGAGAGACTATTTAGAATGCTATGTTTATCCTGATCCACTAGAATGTTATGTTTATGATGTTATGTAAGATAGATGATTGACTTAATTTATTCTAGTAGTAGAATACAGTATTCTTAATACATAACCTGAAATGAAATTAGGTTAGCTTATTGGCCCAGTTATGGCCATTTAAGGTAAAGGTAATGTTGTTTTATTGTACGATTATTGAAACTTTCTTGAAAATGTTCACCTAAATTTAATGTAAGGGTAATGTTGTTTTGCTTTACTATTACTGAACTCTATTGTAAATGTTCTCATAAATGTTACAATAAGGTGTAACTGCAATGCTACGGTAATATAATGTGGATAATATGTGAAGGAAGAAGGTTCAGCTTTTAATGATCAATTAGAACAATAAAGTTAGAATGATTATTAGAATGATAGGCTTACAATGATTATTAAGGTATAACAATAAAGTGTCCTGGTGTATAATAATAAATGATTGTTTCTTGTCATAGTGGTAAGGATATGGTAGATTTAATGTGATGGATTATTGTTAGGTTATTTGATTTTAAATATGCAATGGTGTTGTCATCGTGGTAAGGATATGGTAGATTTGATGTGATGGATTATTGTTGGGATATTTGATTTAAGATATACCATGGTGTTGTCATTATGAAAAAGTTAATGTAGTTGTATTTTTATGGATATCACCGATTGATGAAGGAGCCTGTTATTTCGCAAGGTTAATGCGATATAAATATAATGCATTTATTATTTCATGATAACGGAATTGTAATTTTTATTGTTAAGGACGAACTTATATGTTGAAATGTTCTTGAATTAAGCACAATAGAATTATTCTGAGTTAATAAAGGAAAGGTGTTGTTCTTTAAAATTAATGTGGTACTGGGTTGGTAAACCTTCTGTGTGCTTGGTTTGCTTGTGTCGGGTGGGATGTAGACACCTCCATGTTCCTCAGAATAGTCGCTAGCCCTGAGACCTTAAATGGTTAAAATCAATGGGAACTTAGGCTTGAGCATTGCTTATGTGTCTTGGAGGTCCTAACCATTGCAGGGTAGGACAGGCAGGTAGTCAGTCCTACTTATCATCGTGTGATTGTCGTTATGCATGTAGTTACTTGTCACGCGTCCTTGTTGTCCTGTTATGATTCATCATGGTTGTGTCTTATTCATCGTCGGGTGGCGACGCAGAGTCGAACGCGTTGATTGTTTCCTTGAACACGCGTGCACGCACTTTTTAAGCACACACACCAAAAAAAAATAAAAAAAAAATTACACTAGTTACTAGAGTTGGGTCGTCATAACAAGGAGGTTGTTACATATGGTATCAGAGCCGGTTCGACCCGTGGCTTGGGGTTTGCTACGACTTTCATGGACATGATTAGATTTGATTATACTGTTGTTGATTGAGTTGATTGTGTGCGTGTAGGTAATCATGGTTAGAGGACGTCATAGAGGCAGACGATGGGGTGCTAGGGGAGGAGGCATGATGCCTCCAGTAGCATCCATGCCTGAGGGGTATAACCCCCAGGGAGGCGAGCATGTTCTCGAATAGAAGAAGATAGCGGTTGGCGATGTTATTGGGATGATGAGGTCCTTCCAGAGCATGTATGAGGCTCTGATCAACCGATTGGACATAGACGAGGCTAGGGCGTCGGCACCCACGAAGGTTTCGCCGCGCACACCGACCATTACAGGTAGCATTCACCGTGAACTCGAGACGGTAAAATTTCCCGAGTTCTTTGGTGCCCCAGATGACGTAGCCGCCGAGGCATGGTTGGAGAACATGGCGATGTGCTTCGCACTTCACGATTATACCTCCAACATGAAGGTCCGCATGGTGGTCTTTCAACTGAAGGGGAGCTCTTCTATGGTGGAAGACGCTCCTGCCACAGTTGAACATGGCCATGGAAGACGTGTCATGGGAACTGTTCGAGGAACGGTTCCACGAGAGGTACCTTTCAGAGGAATTCATTGAGCGTCAGCTCAATGAGTTCAACGCGTTATGAAAGGGAGGTCGTACGGTGCCTGAGTACAAGGCACATTTTATGGAGTTGCTCTGGTATGCTTTTCACCTTAACACTGAGAATCTCAAGGTCAACCGGTTCATGTTTGGCCTTAACGACAACCTACATGCGAAGGTTAGGATCTTGATGCCTCAAACCTTGCACGACGCTGTCCAAAAGGCCCTCATAGCAGAGGAGGAGCTTATCAGTGGGGGTCAGACCAGGACTCCAGCGATACCCATAGGGCAAAGTTCATATGGTGCACCACAGCATTAGACACCAGCGAGACATACGCTGGGACATCATGGCTTCCAGAGGGGATCCACTTTTGCTACACCCCGATGACCGCCGCCTTAGCAGCGGACACCTTATCGAGGACCACAACACCAGCAACAGCGTTGCCCACAGCAACAGCAGTTTAGGCCTGTTCAACAGAACAGACCAGGGTTTCAGACCGGTGGGAAGTCCTCTTCTACTTTGGGTACCAGGACTACTAGGCCGAAGAAGGGGTGTTGGACGTGTAGGGAGCCACACTACCAGCGCGACTATCCTGTGGAGAGGACCAGGGTGTCTGGATCAACCGGACCTGCTACTGTGGGAGATATGGGCAAGGCCCATCGGATTCATGCAGCGGTGAATAACCGCCAGGCAGAGCACCAGTCGACTATGCTCAAGACGACAGGTACTGTCGCCGACCAGACCCTTACTATTTTGATAGATCCAGGAGCTACTGAGAGTTTCATTTCTGGTGCAGTGCTAAAAAGGATTAAGGTAAAGGTATTCGAACAGGATGAGTTTAGCTTCGTGGAGATGGCTTCGGGAGCCAAACAGAAGGTTGGAGGAAAGGTTATGGGCTATGCCCTTAACCTGGGAGAGTTTGTCACGAGGGTCAACTTGTACATTATGATCTTAGGATCTTATGACGTCGTGATCAGTATGGATTGGTTGGAAACGCATGAGGCGATACTCAACTGTAAGACGAAACGGTTGAGCTTGGTTGATGACAAAGGACAGAGACGGGTGATTGTAGGACGAAACCAGGGAGTTTCCCTATGGTTCATGTCTTCCTTACAGTTATGGAAGAGTATGCGTAAGGGATGCAAATTTTATGCCATCCTCGCGATAAACGAGAAGGGAGTAGCGGAAGGCCTAGAACACCTTCCGGTGGTGAAGGAGTTTGCAGACGTATTTCCAGAGGAGTTTCCTGGGATGCAGCCAGAAAGGGAACTGGAGTTTACCATAGACCTGAAACCAGGAACCGAACCGATAGCAAGAACGCCTTATCGGATGTCAACCCCGGAGTTGCAAGAGTTGAAAATGCAACTGAAGGAGTTGGTGGACCTGGGACTGATACGTCCTAGTGTGTCACTGTGGGGTGCACCAGTTATTTTCATACGAAAGAAGGACGGATCATGGAGGCTTTGCATTGACTACCGTCAACTGAACAAGGCTACGATCAAGAATCAATATCCTTTACCAAGAATTGATGATCTGTTCGATCAAATGAAGGGTGCGACAGTGTTCTCCAAGATCGATTTGTGATCCAGGTATCACCAGCTACGGATCAAGGAGGATGACATCCCTAAGACCGCCTTTAAGATGATATTTGGACATTATGAGTTTACTGTTCTATCGTTTGGATTGAAAAACGCCCCAAGGGTATTCATGAGTTTGATGAACGGGGTGTTCTGCGAGTACTTGGACAAGTTCGTCCAAGTATTCATTGACGATATTTTGATCTACTCTCGGACAACGAAGGAGCATGACGAGCACTTGCGCTTGGTACTACAATGTTTACGAGAATACAAATTATATGGGAAGTTGTCCAAATGCTCTTTTTATCAATCAAGGATTCACTACTTAGGGCATGTCATCTCCGGCGAAGGTATTGCAGTGGATCCAACCAAGGTTGAGGCTATTATGGACTGGCCTACGCCGACGAATGTCACAGAAGTGCATAGTTTTATGGGATTAGCAGGATACTATCGACGGTTTGTCGAGGGTTTTTCGAATATAGCAAATCCGATCAAGGAATTGCAGAAGAAAAACAAGAAGTTTATTTGGACAGAGAAATGCGTGGAAGCTTTTCACAGGCTTAAAGAGTTGTTGACAACCACGCCGATACTAAAGGTCCCTGACATGGACGAAGAATTCTTGGTATGCACTGACGCATCCAAGGAAGGTTTAGGCGGAGTCTTGATGCAAGACAGACGAGTGATTGCTTACAGTTTGAGGAAACTAAGAAGGCATGAGGAAAACTACGTGACACATGATTTGGAGTTATTAGCCATCATATATGCATTGAAGGTATGGAGACACTACCTTGTTGGATGAAAATTTGAATTAAGGACTGATCATTGTGGACTACAACACATTTTTACGCAAAGTGACCTGAACGCGCGACAACGGCGTTGTTCGGAATTGCTTAGCGAGTACGACTTCGAGATCACTTACATAAAGGGAACAGTGAACAGAGTGGTTGATTCCTTAAGTTGGAGGCCATGCATCTTTTCGGTGTTACCTCTTTAGACAAATCTACGTGAGAAGATTCTCACTTTACAGCATGATGACAACTGGTACAAAGAAGTTGAGGATTTTATCGGACAAAACACAATGATGGTACCACGATATGAGGGATATTCATTTGATAGTGATGGTTTAATGAGGTTTAGACGTTGGATTTATGTACAACCAAACGACGAGTTGAGGATGTTGATCTTGAGCGAGGCTCATAGAGAAGTTTACATGGCTCACCCGGGAGTCACAAAGATGAGGGAAGACCTTAAACCCTTATTCTTCTGGAAGGGAATGAAGGCCGACATAGTCAACTTTGTGGCTAGATGTCTAGAGTGTCAGCAGGTAAAGGTTGAGCATAGACACCTGGTAGGTTTACTTCAACCACATGCCATTCTGGAATCAAAATGGGAAGTTATTTTGATGGATTTTATTGTTGGACTGCCACTGACGGCCAGGAGACACGACTCGATTTTTGTAGTAGTAGACACTCTGACGAAGAGTGATCACTTTATTATGGTGCGTACGACGTATCAGGCACCTGACATAGCGAGATTTTTCATCAGTGAGATTGTGAGGCTGCATGGCGTGCCTAAGAAGATTATATCTGATCGAGGATCGGTGTTTACTAGACGATTTTGGATGAGTTTCCAAGAGGCCTTGGGAACCCAACTTAATTTTAGTACTGCGTATCACCCAGAGACTGACGGATAGAAAGAACGAATGAACCAAGCCTTGGAAGACATGTTGCGCATGTACGTGATGGACCAACAAAAGCGTTGGGAGGAGTTCTTGCCTCTAGTAGAGTTCGCTTAAAACAACAGTTATCAAAGCACCATAAAGATGGCGCCTTTTGAGTTTCTTTATGGGTGACTGTGTCGGACGCCCTTGAGTTGGGATCGTCTTGAGGATAGGGTCCTGGTGGGACCAGAAGAGATCCAAGAAATGGAAGAGAAAATGCAAACCATAAGACAGAGGATTAAAGAAGTGCAAGATCGACAGAAGAGTTATGTCGATGCGCACCGAGTCGACCGTAGTTACGAGGTCGGTGATTGAGTCTTCTTGCGGGTTAAACCGCATAAGAGTCCCATCAAGTTTGGAAAGGGAGATAAACTCTCTCCTAGGTTCGTGGGACCTTTCAAGATTATGGAGAGAAAGGGGCCCATGGCCTATTGACTAGCCTTGCCTGATTCTTTGAGGCATATGCATGATGTTTTTCATGTATCTGTTTTGAGACATTATATTAGTGATCCTACACATGTGATTGACACGAGTTCCTTGCAGGTATCGGACGAGGGAGCGCTCACGGCTGAGCCGCTCCGCATCTTAGATCATCGGGTTCGACAGTTACGACGTCGAACGGTAGATCAGGTCAAGGTCCAGTGGGACAGTTATAGTCCACACTCGGTGACCTAGGAGGACGCATATGATATGCGTCAGTAGTTTCCATTTTTGTTTGATAGATAGACTTATGATACTGTGATACTTTTATTTCTTCATTTATACTGAGAAACTTCGAGACGAAGTTTAGACCAAGAGGGGGTGTATGTAACATCCCTTTATGGCGCACTGAGAAAAATTATTATTTGAGGACACTTGCTCGCAAGTGATCTGGACTTTTATGATGTTAGACCATTTATACTTGATTATGATGCGATTGATAGACGACATGATGTTTTACTATTTGATGTAGATAGGTGCTATTGACTCAGTTTTATTGAGTGTGCAGGGTTTTTGACCTTGAGGATGCAGAGGCATTGGTGGAACCCCTTGGACTCTGGATTGAGTCAGGGAGTGTGCTTTGGGTTGAATTATCTACTGTGATATTGAATTTTATTTGATGATATGATGTTGACATTTCTGACATGATTTTTGATGATGCAGGCTGACGATAGCTTGCCAACCAGACTCACATATCGAGTAAAGGGGCCACACACGAGTTCCAGAGAGCTTGAGGAAGAGGGGTGGACAACATCCCTGCCACCGCCTACTAGCACTCTCGTCGTGGCTCGAACTGTAGGTTAACAATTACCTAGTTCAAAAGGATCCACGATGTCGTGAGGGCAGACTATGAAAGTTGCTCACGATGATTCTAAGGGGCGCGCGATAAGGCAGGGGCCTTATTCCTTAGAACCCTTAGTCTCCCACAAGTTCACCTAGCGGAGTGTTGACTCCAGGGGTTATAGATGTCTACCAATCAGTCTAGTTGGCGAGTGGCACCCTTGGAGCATGTGGTGCATCCTGAAGGGCACGTCACACAAAATAAACACAAGAAGCGAGTGGCATCCTTGGAGCACGTGGTGCATCCTGAAGGGCACATCGCTCAAAGGAAACGAACGAGGCGAGTGGCACCCTTGGAGCACCTGGTGCGTCCTGAAGGGCACGTCACATTGATGTGGATGAAGAAAACAAACCTAAACAACCCTGAGACATTAACACCTTAATAAATCCTTAAACAATTCCCCTAACCAAGTGTCGCCAGTTCAAAATTTCAGTCCAAAGTCAAAAAACTCTTCTAGGGTAAAAATTCTAGTCTAACCTTAAAAAAAAAAAGGGGGAAACATGATTCAAGACTATACATTAAATATTCATTACCCCTATGATTTGCAACCTCCACCTAATCCAATGAGTTTCCTAAATTAAATACATAAAACAACCCCTTCTTTAATTGAATTCATAAAGTAATTCCTTCCTTAATTGCATACACAAGGCCATTCCTCATTCCCAGTGATAAGCTTGATAATTCATCTTTTTAGTGAAGGTACTACTTTGCCCTAACATAATAATCAAGACTTAACCATCTCCTAATAAAAATGCCATTATATTCTAGCTCACAATAGCTTTGCCATTCAAATAACATTAAAATTCGTTTCCTACTAGCTAGCACTAACAATACATGTGCTAATAAAAATAAAAAAAAATACCCACTTAAGCTATTATTTGAGTCTTCATAAAGTGTGTAGGGTAAAATAAAGAGACTAGGAAATTAATTTGAATCCGTGGTTGTAAATTTGAAAAGAAGGATTTAATTAGTTAACTTATGGGAGTGTAAAAGAAAAAAAGAAAAAAAAATAAAAATAAATATATATATATATATATATATATATATATGAATTTTAAAATAAATTGAAAAGATGCTTAGCGCATTTACCTTTTGAGTTTTTTTTTTAAGAAAAAAGAAAAAGGGGGGGAAAAGAATTCTGGAGAAGTGTGGGGGATGAGTGACACTTGTAAGACATAGAATTTTTAGGGTTTTTGATTAAAACTAAAAGTAAGTGTGATTTAGGTCAAAAAAGAAGGGGGATAAAAGAGAAAGGGGTATGGGGGGAAAGGGATGGGCTATGAGGTATTGTGATGCTGCCAAAATTTCAACTGGACAGATTGCTTGTGAGGAGTTGGGGATTTTCTCAGTTGTATTAGAGTGGTAGCTCAGCCTTGGAGGCGAGCTGGGAAGCTAGGTATACTATCTAGACTGTGTGTGGCCCATTTGCGGCTCGGGGGGCTAAGGGGGAAGTAGAGTAGCCCTAGTGTTTGGCTCGGAGGTACCAGTGTAGTCTCTACGGTCGGTGAGCGAGAGTGGAAAGGAGCTCAAGTACATGATAGCGTCTTCGGGTTATTCGCCTTCAGTCATAGGTACGCAAGTGCATTATTTGTTTTAAATAGAAGAATCATTACTGTACATGTATATGAACCCTTATGATGTTAATGGTTGTGTATATTTGGGATCATTCCTTTCTGTGTCACTTAGTTTCTACGCCTAGATTGATGTAACCCCGAGATGCCTTCGATGAACTATCTTTAGGACCTTGGATTGTGCTTCGGGACTACCTCGAGGGAAATGAATTTCCCCCAAATTTTTACCAGGCCCGAATGTTTACTACGTTTTATTTATGTTTATCTCTGGATTTCGCTTGGGTTTTGAACGCCCTTGACGACCCTTCAAACTAGCAATGATAGAATGCAGTTCTTACTGCGTTATACTGGTATGTGGATCTTCTTAGTTTGATTCCTTATCTTAGAGAAATGTTAAAAGTGCCCAATCCCTTATAGTAAAATATCTGGGTATCCAGGTCTGGTTGTAGCTACTTTATAAAATAAAGCAGTTTCGGCGAGTCACAAACTACTGGGTTGTAACTTATTCCATTCATCCAGTAGGAGGATTTATCAAGTGCTCCCTCCCTCCATGCAATAAGGGGCACGCACAGAGTAGTCATGGATTCAGGAAGCACTTATCCTTTACTCGGTTAGGTCGTGCAAAGACAGTAAGTTGTTCGTGGTGTGGTGAAGGTGGGTGAGTCGTCTCAGTCGTTTGGCCTTAACCTATCTTATTGTTTTGTGGGTGAGGCTGTGATTGTCTGCCCTATGGACCACCCTACCGCAAACTATGTGATCTGTAGTATGTCTGTGTTGTACCTCTCTCCAACTAAGTTATCAATCAATCTAATAAATCACTCACAATCAATCCCATTCACGTTGAACAACCCTGGCATCACTAGTACGTCGGGGTGAAAGTATAATAAATCCAAGCCTTCCTTATCCTTAAACTGTTCTTTCTTCGACATCTAATCAGCCTTTCTTCAACTCAGTGACCACCTCCTTTCTCTGCGCATCGTTGGTTTATTTTCATGTGCTTTACTGTTATAAACCTCTTTTGCGTTTTTGTTGTAATTGTTGCACACGACGTATAGAATCCTTGCTTGATTCTCTACCCATTTTCTACATCTGAGCTGAGTTTTCGCAAACCATTTTAGTTAACCGTGAACAGACCTTGGTGCTTAAGAGTTGGCTATGACTTGTTTGTTGTGCCGTTGTGAAATGTTCTCGACCTGGCTCTAGTTCATGAAATAAGTGGTAAGTTCGTTGTACACATTCGGGTAATTCGCCCTCCTGCACCATGGTAAATGTACATGTAAATCCTCACTTTTATGGCTGTCCACTAACCCAGCTAAACCTTGGATTCCTGCCAAAATTGTGCTGGAGCCATACGTCTGTAGCATGCCTGCTTAAATCGCACCGGGTGGATTCGCTGCAGTGTGGCCCGATTTTTAATAGTTTTTGGCATTTTAGTGTTGACAGTGCCCCGTGTAACCTCCAGACTGCACCCACCTCATACACTTTGCTGACATCCTTTAACCCTCATTACTCTTGCCTCTGCATAAGCACGATGTATTACCTCTGCGCATTAGTTTAATGGGGCAGAATTTATTACCCTGGCGTCTTCTAGAACGGGACAGAGTTCTATACCTATGCGTCCTTCTCTTAGCTAATGAATATTCTGCTACAGCGAATAAGTGCCAGGTTATTTAATTTCCATGTATTTATTTCATTGCGTTTAAATGGTGTCTCATTCTTTATTATATTTTAGTTTCTCAATACTTAACCTAGAACGTTAGCACGAGACCTGGGGCAGTTCAGCGATAACCCTAGAATTCATTTATATTTTTTTATATTAAAAACCGACAGGTAGCGCCAAAAATATATGCATATATCTTATGGGTGCTAAACAGACCGAGTGGATGGTATTGATTTGCTGACAATGAATCTTTATTAAGGGTTATTTACACGTATATTCGACCTAGATTATTATTCTGCCTAAATCCTAAAATCATTATTCTACCTAGATTATTTATCCGCCTAAGTTTTTTAATGATTATTAATGTAGATCAATATTGATTTCAACGTTTACTAACTTAGAATGATTCTTTAATGGAAGGTTTATAATTATTGATTAGAAGAATAATTCCTATAAGGATTGTTTAGATTGTCAAGTTCAATGATTTTTAAATCAGAACAATAATGGTTACCTTGTTTATTAAATCAGAGCGACTATTTAGAATGTTATGTTTATCCTGATCCACTAGAATGTTATGTTTATGATGTTATGTAAGATAGATGATTGACTTAATTTATTCTAGTAGTAGAATGTAGTATTCTTAATACATAACCTGAAATGAAATTAGGTTAGCTTATTGGCCCAGTTATGGCCATTTAAGGTAAAGGTAATGTTGTTTTATTGTACGATTATTGAAACTTTCTTGAAAATGTTCACCTAAGTTTAATGTAAGGGTAATGTTGGTTTGCTTTACTATTACTGAACTCTATTGTAAATGTTACAATAAGGTGTAACTGCAATGCTACGGTAATATAATGTGGATAAAATGTGAAGGAAGAAGGTTCAGTTTTTAATGATCAATTAGAACAATAAAGTTAGAAGGATTATTAGAATGATAGGTCTACAATGATTTTTAAGGTATAACAATAAATTGTCCTCGTGTATAATAATAAATGATTGTTTCTTGTCATAGTGGTAAGGATATGGTAGATTTAATGTGATGGATTATTGTTAGGTTATTTGATTTTAAATATGCAATGGTGTTGTCATCGTGGTAAGGATATGGTAGATTTGATGTGATGGATTATTGTTGGGATATTTGATTTAAGATATACCATGGTGTTGTCATTATGAAAAAGTTAATGTAGCTGTATTTTTATGGATATCACCGATTGACGAAGGAGCCTGTTATTTCGCAAGGTTAATGCGATATAAATATAATTCATTTATTATTTCATGATAATTGAATTGTAATGTTTATTGTTAAGGATGAACTTATACATTTAAATGTTCTTGAATTAAGCACAATAGAATTATTCTGAGTTAATAAAGGAAAGGTGTTGTTCTTTAAAATTAATGTGGTACTGGGTTGGTAAACCTTCCGTGTGCTTGGTCTGCTTGTGTCGGGCGGGATGTAGACACCTCCATGTTCCTCAAAACATTCGCCAGCCCTGATACCTTAAATGGTTAAAATCGATGGGAACCTAGGCTTGAGCGTTGCTTATGTGTCTTGGAGGTCCTAACCATTGCAGGGTAGGACGAGTGGGTAGTCAGTCCTACTTGTCGTCGTGTGATCATCGTTATGCATGCAGTTACTTGTCACGCGTCCTTGTTGTCATGTTATGATTCATCATGGTTGTGTCTTATTTGTCGCCGGGTGGCGACGCAGAGTTGAACGCGTTGATTGTTTCCTTGACCACGCGCGCACTCACTTTTTAATCACACACACGAAAAAATAAATAAAAAAAATTGCACTAGTTACTAGAGTTGGGTCGTCATAACAAGGAGGTTGTTACAGATTCCAATATAACATGTAATGTGTTGTCAAAATGGTTCACAAAGTCCCTTTTACCACCCATTGTCAGAGATGTTGTGATGGGAGGTGTTTTCACTGAAGAGAAGGGGATTATTCTTGATCAATATTTGGATTTGGTTTGTTCCCAATATGGAACCCTTTACATTTGATTCCTAACACTCCTCATCCATCAAATTATCCATAAGAAACATCTTTGGATTCTCATTCCGATGGTGTAATAGGTTCTTTGAGAACATGGTATGCTACCACATAGACTGAGTAGACTACTAATCATACTACCTCTACTTCTTATCCTACTCAATGCTATGAAGTGAATGCAATTCAATCCAATTCATCTCCATAACCTGGAGGAAAGAATAAAAGAAAGAGTAAATCAAAATAATCTTCACAACATGAGAATAAAATCCAAGAGACTGTTGAGAAGAGAAATTCAAAGTATCCTACTTCATTTGTGAAAAGGGCAATTATTCGAAGTATTGTCCTCATCGCGAGGAAGTCACTAAGATTTATAAAGGTACCTTCAACTTGTAGTGATAACCACCTCCTTTCCACCTCAACAACAACAAATGGTTGCAAAAAATACTTCCCCTCTGCAAGGGGGCAACATAGTTCATCCTTTGGATGCTTCCAAAAGTGCTACTATACTTATATGTGTTGAGACAATAAATTTGATGACTAGGTCTATGACATATGGAACCTCTTCAAGAAAAACTACCAATGGAAGTGCTACATATACCATAGGGGTAATATAAGTGTCTTCCACTTATATTACCCTGATGCCTGGACCTCTCCAGATACATAAGCCATTGTTTGAATTTGTATTCCTTCCATGCAAGAGCATCATTCAAAATTTGACCTTTAATCCAAACACCTATGTTGCCAAGAAATACAACATCGATTACGATCTACCAAAAACACTTTGTGGAATGTCAACACTCATGGTTCTTCAAACCTATCCTAATCAGTGTAGAACCATCTTGGTAGCCATTGGGGTTGTATACCCTGAGTCATCCAACACTATTATGTTCAACCTAGAGAACTATTTGTTCAAATCAACATCGTTGTTCTTGGGAAAACTATGTGTCATACTATTTTAGACAAAGGAGCATGTACTTGTGTCATGTTTTTATCCCGCTAGAGGGATATTGGTTCTCCTAATATCAACCAGTCTCCTACAACACTTAATTCATTTGATGGATGTGGTTTCAAACCTTTTGGAATATTAAAGTCTCTAGCCATGGAGTTGGGGGGAAAAACTATTTATGTTGATGTAGAAGTGGTTGATGCACCCATGGATTATAATTTGTTTCTTGGTCATAGCTGGTTCTATGCAATGACTTCCATCACATCCTTTTTTTTGCATGATACAATTTCCTCATCAAAGGAAAATTGTGATGATTGATCAACTTGACTACTACACGCCAAATGTTTGTAACAACACCACTAATAGTGTCCCATTCATGGGATATTCGAAACTTCATTATGAAATTGTAGGCATGGGTCTTATTAAGGATTCTTCTCTCATGAGAACTTTTCCTTTACCTCTCCTTGATCCTACAAAAAGGGTTTCCACATTGAATATGATTTCGACTATGGAGCAATGATCCCTTGAATCATTTAATCCTTGGGTAGTTCCTCATCTTTCTAATTTTGAATCACTTGGTGACAACATGTGGCTCATCCCAGCAATGGATACATTTGAAGTGATTAAATCCATATCATATCATTTGAATATTGTACCTAAACCTTTGTTCCATTTTCTCATGTCAGTCGACCCTCTTTGTTCTTCCCTCTCCAGTGAACCTATTTATACTGGTAGCTAGGATTCAATTCACGTGTCAAAGAAGAGAGGGAAGATGAAACGAAACTT
>ML789804.1:704993-719157 GCA_009831015.1 Picea engelmannii
ACCATCTACGTTAGCTTCTGTGTTCCAACGTTGTTTCAGCACTGTTTTTCAGCGTCTGTGTTTGCATTTGTGTTGCAGCATCTGTTCTTCATAAACAATCGATTGCCATCAATGACAACCTTGATCATCTGCGCCTTGATCATCTGCGTCATCTCTGTTGTAGCCATATTTCCAACAATTCTCTGGCTACAACAAGAAGGAGGCTACAACCCCCTATTCTCTCTGGCTACAACTAAAAGATGGCTACAACCACTTGCCCTTGCCCCGTCCAACCACCTTGACATATAAGTAGAATGATGGAACCACTATCACACTATCATTGTGATATATACTATTTTAAACCTTTACCAATCAATCTCCACCAAACAACGTCTACCAATAACCTGAACCATGCATCAACCATGCATCAACCTATAACCAACCTGTACCATAAACAAGTGCATCAACCATGCACCAACCTGTACCAAAAACCCTGTAATAAACTTGTACCATAAACAATTTCATCAACCATGCACCAAATTGTACCTCAACCTGCAAACCTTCCTTAACTTTAATAACAAGAGACTAGCATTTTCATCAAACTTTGCTTTAGTCTCACATGACTAGTTTTGGATTAGTCAACAACCCTAACTTTAAATAATCATAACTATGTACCTGTAATGAATAAAGATATGAAAACAGTATATAATGTTCTTCAGTGTGTTTTATGCAATTCCTCCAGGTGTCACTACTTGGAACCTCTCAGAAAAAGGATTTATAGTAAAAATGGCATACCTTGTTGAATTCTAGCTTATTCTAGAGATCCAACTTGTAGAGCATGCCCCACACACAATATTTGTTGTATGGATATGTAAATTTTACACAGAATACTAAAAAATGTACTATAACCAACACATTTTTTCTTACTAAATTTTGATCTGTTATGAAGACGTTATGACATTTTTACGCAAAACACCTATTTTAGACTAGTTTCAGGACTAGCCACAAACCCTATTTTACAGGGAGTGTAACTCCAAAAATACAACGACCCACAAGATGAAATTCATACCACCGCTACTTGGATATGTTTCCTCAATGGCCTCCCAATTTCACAGTCTAAATCATTCTATAAAAAAAATTATTGTGAAAATGGTGAGATGACCTGTAAATAACATACCTTAGAAAGCATCATCAAAAGAATTTATCCTCCCTTGGATTTCGGCCTTCTTTACTTCACCTTCCCTCTGAAATTAGATTTAGATATCATTTGGTTACCTCATTCACTTGTAGATATTCAATATGCTTAAGTTTTATTGAAATGAGAGATCCTCTCCTCTTATTTATATTTTCATGTAGCTTCCTTATAAGCATATTCTAGACCACTTTGTCCACATAGTCACCTATGTCAAACTTTTCCCAATTTGCCACTTGTCCATATATCCAATATCCACTTGACTACTTAACCCTTTTTCCTCATTCTAGTGTTAAACTTCTTATAACCACTTTCCATAATTAGAAAGTTCTCCATTTACTTTATTATTTAAATAATCCTCAACTTTGTCACTTCACTTTATTATTTAAATAATCCTCTTTGACTTTGTCACTTGAATTTATTATTTAAATAATCCTCTTTGACTTTGTCACTTCACTTTATTATTTAAATAATCCTCTTTGAATTTGTCACTTCACTGTATTATTTAAATAATTTCTTCTTTGCAAGCACTTTGACATCTTTGACCTTTTGGGGCTTCAAGCCAACATATGAGGGTCCTCCAACTTCGTAAGGCCATAACTCTCAAACCGTGAGGAGTTATGTGACGTTCCACATACCACCAGAAATGGAATGATATGTACTATCAATATAGAATATTCTTACTTGAAAATATATCAAAACTCATACCATTATACATAAAACAAACTTGGGTCCATTACACAAACCTTTGTGCTACCAGAATTCGCTACCGAACTTTCTTCAAGGGTTGACATCAATGAAAACCAAACCAATTAATCAAAAATATCCCCCTTTGGAATTGATAGAAAAACTCATATGCAATAACAAAATCATATCAATCATGCTCCCCCTGGAACCATGCCTGCATCTCTATTACCAAAGCTCCCCCTAGAACTATTCCCTTGTCCTCTACATATGATAAATATCTCCCCCTTTGTCATCAATGGAAAATCTATCTTTCCATTCAAGTTTTCTCCCCCTAACTGACTTTTTTGATCTCCCAACCTGAAATTTCCTCTTTATGGTGCTTCCTCATGTAAATCTAAGACATATAAGATAAGCATTCAAAAGCATTCATTTTGGAGTAGAAATAACTTTGAGTCTCTGGTGAATATACTCAAAGGATTATTGTGGAAGTGGTTTTGTAAATATGTCTTCCACTTGTTCTTTTCTACCTAGATATTCAACTCTGATGTTATTTTTTGTAACCTATTCCCATAGAAAGTGAAACTTGATTGGAATGTGCTTCGTCTTGGAGTGCATCACCGGGTTCTTTGAGATAATGATGGAACTTGTATTATCACAATAGATTGGAATGGGCTCATCATGCTAAACCTACATATCTATTAGAGTTTGTTTCATCCATACAACATGTTTACAACATGTTGTTGCTGCAAGATACTCTACCTCGACTATAGATAAAGCTATTGATGATTGTTTCTTTCTTAGCCATGATACTAAACACTCACCCAAGTAGAACACTGTTCCACTGGTGCTTCGTCGGTCATCAATGCAACCTTCCCAATCTGCATCTATGTAGGCAATAACTGATAGATCCTTTCCTTTTGGATACCATAATCCAAACTCTTCTATTCCTTTGAGATATCTGAAAATCCTATTCACTGCTAATACATGTGTTTCCTTTTTTGTTGTTTGAAATTGTGCCACGTGTCCAACTGCCTGCATTACATCTGGTCTGGATGTTGTCACATATAGTAGGTTGCCAATCATTGACATGTATTTCCTTTGATCTGTAGACTTTGAATCATCATCTTTGCTCAACTTGCAATTGGTTTGCATGGGAGTGATAATTGGTTTGAAATCTTCCATTCTGAACATCTTTAGCATTTATTTGATATAATTGGTTTTAGAAATAAAAAAATCCTTGGTTTCTTTGACATATCTGAAGACCCATAAAGAAGGATAGTTCTCCAAGTAATGAAATTTCAAATCCATTCTTCATGTCCTTTGCAAATTTCCGGCTTAACCTGTCATCAATACTTCCAAAAATAATATCATCAACATAAAATTCAATTAATAGAATACTATCCTCAGTTACCTTGATGTAGAGGTTTTTTTCTTCACTTCCTTTTTTGAACCCTGCCTAGATATTTATCCAATCTAGAGTACCATGCTCTAGGAGACTGTTTTAGACCATACAAGGCATTCTTTAATTTACACAAATAATCTGCATTCTATGACAACTGAAATCCTTATGGTTGTTCAATGTAGACTTCTTCTTCAAGTTTCCCATTCAAAAAAGTTGATTTTACATCCATCTGATACACTTTAATATTTTTGGAGCATGCATAAGCTAAAAGCAATCGTATTTCTTCCATTATAGAAATTGGGGCAAATGTCTCTTCAAAGTCAATTCCTTCAACCTGTACATATCCTTTACATACTAATCTAGCTGTGTTCCTTGTAACCTTTCCATCTTCATTCAATTTATTCTTGTATACCCACTTTGTGTCGATCACATTCTTATCCTTTGGTCTTGGAACCAATTCCCAACTGTCATTTTTCTCTATTTGATACAATTCTTCATCCATGGCATTATTCCAAAATTCATCCTTGATGGCCTATTCAAAACAGGTTGATTCAATCGTAGATAAGAGTGCTAGGTGTTTTTGTTCTGGTGAATGGATTCTTCTTCTAGTCTCAACTCCTAAATCTTTGTTTTTGATAATCTGATCTGAAGGATGATTCTTCTATACTTGTCTACTAGGTGTATTTGGAGGCACTTGCCAAAATTGCAATTTTTCTTCTGTCAGATCCTCTTAATCTTCCTCTTCTACTTATTTTTCATCTTTTTTTTCTTCTTCGTAAAGTTGTTCCATTGATTCATTTTCTTCTTCCTTTAATTCTTATCTACCTGTTTCATCAATTGTTATGTTGATTCTTTCCAAAACTTTTTTCAATCTGAGGTTGTAACACTTGTATGATTTCCTTGCACTTGAGTAACCAACAAGTACTCCTTTTTGCACATGAGAGTCAAACTTTTCTATTCTTCCATATTCTCTTCTGATATAGCATTTGCTTCCAAAAAATATATAGTGCTTCACATTTGTTGGTCTTCCTTTCTATAGCTCATAGGGAGTTTTGTCGGTCTTGTTTCTGAGCATTAATCTATTTTGAATTTGAATTGTTCTATGCATTGCGTGTATCCAAAAGATATCTTTCAATTTGGAATCCATTAGAATTGTTCAAGCCATTTCCTGTACTGTCATGTTCTTTCTTTCAACAACTCCATTCTATTGAGGTGTCCTAGCAACATAGAATTGCCTTTTTATTCGATGCCTGCTACAGTAATCCATAAATTCCTTTGAATTGAACTCTTCTCCATTATCATATCTAAATCATTTGATTTTTGAATCCATTTGATTTTCAACCATTTCCTTGTAGACCTTGAAGTGTTCAAAAGCTTCTGACTTATTCTTGAGAAAGAAAATTGTAGTCATTGTTGTATAATCATCAACTAATAACATAAATTATTTCTCACCTTTTAAACCCTTTGTTGTAGTTGGTACAACTAGATCAGTTTGCACAATTTCTAGTGGTATTATTGTTGAATATTATTTTTATTTAAACCTGTTCTTTTTTTTCTTTCCTTGTTTTCAATGCTTGCATAAAGTGTTGGGTGGTTTTGTGATCTGGGGAATTTCGCTAACTGCTTCCCTTTTTTTGACTTTGACAAGGTTATTAAAATGTATGTGACCCATTCTTATGTGCCATAACCAAATTTTATCTTCCTTTCCTAGGCAACACTTTTCATTTCCAATTTCACTTAATACATATATGTTGCTTGAAGTTCTTGCAGTTGTTGCAATCAATTTTCCTGAACCTTATTTTCTTATCTCGCACTTTTGTTAATCGAAAGTAAATTTATGACCTTGGTCACACATTTTACTCACACTTAGAATATTATGTTTCATATCGTATACTAGTAGAAAATTTTCTTCCTTGGTATTCTTGTTCCCAATTCTGACTGTGCCTTTTCCAATGATTTTAGCTAAATCATCATTTTCGAAGGAGACTGATCCATCTCTTCACTTTCTTAATGTAAGAAACCTGTCTCTATCATCTGTCATGTGTTTTGAATAGCCACTATCAACATACCAACGATGTTTATTCTACTTATCTTGTAGAGAAAGTGTGCATTCTTCATTACTATATTGATTCTTCTTTCTTATCCATGTCCTTTTGTGAGGTTCATGTCTGTGAATGTTGTTGTTTTGTTGTGGTTCTCTAGGAGGGACTATCATTATGCAATATTTGACCATGTGTCCAAAGTTGTTACATTTGTAGCATTCCACTTCAGTGCTCAAAGATTCAAACCTGTTGTAACTTCTTCTCTGTGTTTCACTAGGCCTTCTTGGATAACCCTTTTGTGTATGAATTTCAATGTTGTTTACATTCCTGTTGTCACTACTACATATGGGTGGATTATTCCACGAAAAGTTTCCACATTTCCACTAGTTTCATCATTTTTTTAAACAGGGCGGGATTTTTGTGGATATTGACACGAAAGTTTGTCGCAATATCTACGAAAATCTTAATTTAACCTAGTCGGGATTTTCATCGCTATAGCGATGAACTTTCGTGGAAATAGCGACGAAAATTTTCCTATCTCATTGGTCGGTGTTAACGGCTAGTTGACTATTTTATCTATATATACGTGACTTTAAGAGACTTTGTGACACAATTGCTATAGTTGCGACACTGTTCTTGGATTTTGTTTGAGCTTTTTATTTTTTCCGTCACCCATTGGTTGAACAAATCCAATTCTTGATCTACATAGCTCGGATTTTGAACTTGCAAGGTTAGTATGTTATTTTTTATTGATGTACTCATTTAACTTGTAATTTTTTTTTCAAATGTCCAAATTGCATTTAGCTTGTTTTTTCCTTGATAATATATTATAATATGTGTAGTACCATATTTCATGTCTATGGTTTTTGGATCTAGTTAGTATTTTCTATGGAAAAGGGTATGTGGATTCCATAATATTATAGGTTTATGGAATCCACATACCCTTTTCCCTTCAATTGTATCTATAATCTCTCTCTCTTTTCATTGATAAAGATACAGAATTGCTCTTGAAACTCAACCCTGATCGGTGAAATGATAGTAATTGATTGCTATATTCCCTACTTTAGCAGGGACTAATAAGATACATAAACACTAACCCTAAACTTATGTTAGGTATATATGTCATTATTATATAAAGAAAACATTTGTACACATATGACCTTATTATAAATATGTTATCTATGTAGTCATGATGTTGATCCTCTACACATATGATCACCTTATTATAAAGATTTTGACCTTATTATAAAGATGTAGGTCACTGTAAATAAACATATCATAATCGAAAGGAGTAGCCAAAATATAAAAAATTGACAACTTAATCTTTGGTATGGTGTAGGTAAGACAATTACTTGTCTAGACAAGGATTTGTCACAATGAACGAAAATGATAGGAAGCTTTCTCGGTTAAGAGTTGCATTAGAGGCGAGGGGTGATGGAAAATGTTATTTCCATTTCTATGATTGCAGATGGTTGCAAAATAGAAGACTTTTAATAACAACAACCCAAAAACATTGTAGGGAAAAGGGGCACGCCAAAGGGGGTTATGAATATCGTCCCTTGGTAAGAGGATTCAATATTTAATGTATTCTCTGTAATAATCAATATGTCATGAATTTTAGTAATATTTTTTATCGAGATTTTTTTATTTTCTATACACACTAAATTTTCTAAGTTTTTTTTAAATATATAGACGATGGCCCCAAAGTGTCGACCTCCAGAGAGTTATTTGCCAAGTACTAGAAGAAATACTACTTTATATGGAGATGAACTTCGAGCTCAGAATATTGAAGTTGTTGATCAAGTTATTAATGATGATATGGATGGAGATAACGTTAGTGGTTCAAATCAGGAAGATGAGACACATAGATTGATCCAAGACAAATTTTCTCCAATGGATGAGGACAACCAGGATGATAGTCATGATGTTGATCCTCTACTCGAGAAGTCATGTCAACCTCTTTATGAAGGCTCAAAAACAAATCTTTTATCTGCTATATTGTTGTTGGTGAACCTGAAGGTTTTGAATGGTTTATCAAACACATGTTTCACAAAGATACTAAGGTATTTAATTTGTTAATTATTTATGACTTCATGTTCACAAATACTTAAAAGGTTCATTTTTTTTCTATATTGCTATTGTTTTCTAATTTGTAAATTAGTATATTGGATGATATATTGATGATGAATATTGTTTACATTGACTTATTGTTTAGAATTTTGTAGATTGTTAGGTGATATTCTATTACCGACGTCAAATATTTTTCCACGCACATACCAAGAAATATCTGTGATTATGAAAGAAATTGGAATGGACTATTAGGCTATTGATGCATGTCCTAATGATCATATCATATATTATGGAAAATATGAATTAGAAAATGAATTCCCACAATGCCAAATAAGTAGATATTGAACGGATAAAGCGTCAGAGAAGGTGTCTCGCAAAGTTCTTTGTTATATTCCAATAATTCCACATTTCCAGCGGTTGTTCAGGTGCCAGAGTATAGCATAGTTTATGGATTTCCATGCAAAGAACATAAGTCGAGACGATGTTATTCAAATGCCTACAAATGGTTCTGCATTGAACTACATTGAAGTAAAGTAGCCAATTTTTAAAGAAGAACCTCGTAATGTTAGACTTTCATTGGTAGCTAATGGTGTCAATCCATTTGGAGAGATTTGTTCTATGTACTTAGTGTGGCCTACTTTTGTTATAAACAATAACCTTCCTCCTTGAATTTTGATCAAGAGAGAGAAAAAAATGTTAGCAATGATTGTTTCAGGGATTTAATTATCTTTTATTTTCTTTAAAGCATGAAAAAATATTTCATTTCTTTGTTCCGTGCATGGTAATTATTTCGTTTCTATATCACAACATCTAGATAAGTATAATTAATCATGTAGTAGGTTGAACCAATCAGGTAGGTACCAGGTTAAAGATATGAACGTATATATCGAGCCTCTCATCGATGAGTTTTTGAAGTTATGGGTTGGCGTCACTATGTATGACATCTCTAGACCAATAGGGCAAAGACAATTTCAATTCCATGGAATACTATCATGGAAAATTCATGATGCTCCTAGGTTAACAAATTTTTGTGGTATATTGTTACTTTATTTTTGTGATTTAATAATATATATGATTTTTGAAAAAATCATGCATTATTTTAAATTGTAACTCTAATTTGACGCTACATATATTCATATATCTTGTAGGTCTTCAAACAAAGGGTAAATTTTCATGCCAAGTTTGTGGTCCTAGGATAAAATCTTTTCATTCAAGGATTTTAGCAAAGGAAGTGTTTGATGAGTATAGGCACTTTCTACCTAAGAACCATAGTTATCAAACTACAAAATAAACAAAGTTCAATGGTAAAGAAGAAAATGGAAAAAAAACCACGAAGAATGACACCTCGCCTATGGAAGTTGGAATATATTAGAAATTGTCAAGGTACGCAAATTATTTATGTATGACCTATTATATAAATATTTGGTTAATTTCATTAGTATTATTTTCATTTTGTCCCATTAATTAGTGTTAATTTCAATTTGTTGACGTTTCATGAATGTCATTAAGGTACGAATGGGATTCCATGAGGAATTAAAAGTTACCTGGTGCAATTCAACAGATTTCCATACTACGAGGACCTACAAATAGTTCATTTGTTTGATACAATGCATATTGGGAAGAACATAACAAAATTGTTATGGCGAATATTAGATGGAAGGACTGACAAAGAGAGAATTGGAAAGATTTATTGTGACAGCTGAAAAGCTAATCACGCCTTGTGAAGTGTTATTATTAATTCTAATGGCGATGGTCGTGAACAAAATACTAGTCTTCCTTGGTTATTGACGGAGCAACAGAGAAATATTGTAAAAGAGGTCATTCGAAAAATTAGGTTTTCGACGGGGTTTTCGTCGAACATACAAAATGTCTTAACTAAAAAAGATGATTTTGGTGGGGTTAAAACACATGACTGGCATACATTCATTAAGGTAATTAGTAGGTTATAATATATTTTCTTATTGGTACGCATTTTTTGGAAACAAATAATAATTGATTGTTTTTCGTTACAGTATGTTCTACCTTTATCTCTCCCAGATGAATTTGACAACAACATAAAACAAATTATTTATGTACTTTGCAAATACATGAGGTAAGTATTATTTTATAAGGAAAATGTACTTCTTATGTGATTTGTATTGGAACTTTTTTACATATTACCTTTTATCTGCAAATTTATGTATGCCTTGATATTTGTTTATTGCATTGACATTTGTAGGTGGCTATCATCAAAACAAATCCATAAAGAAGATAAAAGGTATTGGAAGAGAGAAATTCCCTGACTAATGTGTCAAATGAAACAATATCTACCTCAAACATTTTTCAATGCACAAGAAAACTGACGCAGTAGCCGGAAACCCTCACGGCTCCACCCTGCTCTCACCAGGACCTCCTTCGTCTATGGCCCGAAGAGTCAAAGTGCTCTTCTACTCCTCTCGGGAATTCACTACCCACAGCTACCTCCTCGGTGATCTTCCTTTCGGAAATCGGAAAATAGGAACTCGCGAGCTCGCGAGTTCAATGCTCACGCTATCGGGTCTTTCACTTCCCTGAACCCCGATGGTCAAAGGTCAACACTTCATGTGTTGGGGTTTCCTCTATCGGGAAATCAGCTGATATGAAATCGTGATTCCCTCGACCTCCAAATCTCCGTTCCCAATTCCTTTGCAACTAGAATTGTCGAGTGTCGAATCCCGACCTCCCGGGATCTCACGACACCTGTCCCTGCTCTCATCGACGGCTCCCGTGATTCGGGAAATCGCAACTCATGATTTCAATGAGCACGAAACTCTTGCCTTGTCAAATGTTGAAGCCCGATATGCCGATATCCGATGGCCGGGTCCCTCCTGCGCCTTTTGGCTAACTCCTGCGCAACTTCTCCACGATCCGACGGTCAGCGGGATTTTGCGATCCTCCGACGCGAATCTTGTCCGTTGATCCACCTCCTTGGAGAATTCTTCCACTCCAAAGATTCTCTCAGTTTGAGCTCCTCTTGGGTCTGTTCCCAAAGTCTTCACCACGGAACTATCCCTCCTAAGCTTAGAGTTCTTTGATTCCTCCAGAGACTCCTCGCGTACACTGATTGTGTTTGACCTCAACGACTCTTGGAATGTTGGGTCTCTCAGACTCTGTGCACTCTCTGCAACAGGAGTCCCTTTCAACCTGTACTCAGACTCAATTCTGAGACTTCAACCCTAGCCTGCACCTCTCCTGCATGGCTCTAAGAACCTGATGAAATTCCTGGTAAACGAGAATGAGAGTTTAACTATGAGCCCCTCAACGCACTCTATCTGGAGTCTTCTGGCTCAGACAAAGAAACAATTTAAACTATTTCCCTTCTTTTCCCACAGATGGAGAATACAATGCCCCTGGCAGTCTTCCAACTCAAGCAACCTATTGCTGAGTGCTCTGGGTATTTAGTAACCCAGTGAAAGCTCCCTCAGTGGATGCTTCCTTCAAATGACAGAACTCAAAGAGTTCCTTCTTCCTGTGCTATCTGTACACTCCCTCAACGCCCTCCTGGCAGAGTATATCTTCCACCGCACACTCAACATCTATGTTTTCCTGTGGATTCACGCACTTTGCTCGATGTCCTCTAGACAGAGCTTCTCAGAATCCTCAACAGACTTCTATTGCTTCTGAACTCACAACAGAGCTCTTTCCTCTCCCACACTTAATACCCTCAAAGGTAGACTCATTCAGAACTCCTGATTGGTTCTGTCCACAACAGTGTCTCAGCTACACTGCCTTGTCTATTGAGGTGTTCAGTAACCCCACAAGTCCTCCTTCTGCATGAGTTGTTGACTTTAAGGCTGGTTCTCTCAGCACATCTTTTTCTGACTCCTTCGAGTTCAGAAGTGCCTCCTCAGTGCACCGGTATTCAGAGTCTCAACACTCTGTCATGCCCTCATGGCATGAAACCTCAAAGACCTTTCAAACTTGAAATCAAACACACTCCCAGGTGTCTCCGAGCTCTCCTCAGCTCTACATGCATTCTCTCTACATGTACTTGCTGACTACTCAAAATGAGATCTCTCTATCTCTTTTACCTGAGGTGCTCTTAGCGCTTCCCTCCAAGATTTTCCTACTCTAATTAAATTACAATAAATGGGTTGTCTAGTCTGCTATCCAGAACTAGATCTCATCCAGATCTACCATAAAGGCCGATCCTAAACACCTCCTGTATAAGCATGGCTTCCTATGGCTCACCATCCTAAACCATTTAATTACATTCAATACAAATATAAATGAGGTTGCGCCTCCCTTTATCCTTTGAATGCGTGCACTCTGACGTGGCTGGTTGGCTGGATGCATGGAGAGATGCTCCTGCATCAAAAACTACCTCATACACCAAGTTGAGGAGATTGAATTATGTGGACCAGTACACACAAGGTCGATGTGGATGGTGGAGAGGCAGTTGAAGTCACTGAAGGATTTTATTAGAAAAAGAGCACGTCTGGAGGGTTCTATGGTTGAGGGTTATATGGTATATCAATGCATGGTGTATATTAGTCAATACCTACCTAAATTAGTAGAAAATATGAATGTGACTCACATTTGGCATCTCGACTCCATCAACAAATTTGAAGGGGAGGTCCTATTGTGGAAAGGTAAAATGAGGATTGTGAAAGGTAATTATTAGATGTTGACATAGATTTAATATATTACACATCTATTAAATTATTCATAGATTAACAATAACTAATTAATGATATTAAATTGTTATGCTATCATATAGTTTCTTGAGAGTGGGATTCTTTACATTTATACATTGCAAACAACCTTGATTGGATGGAGCATTGGATAGAATATACTGAAGAATACTTCAGTAGGTTATCATGGGAAGGGGTGAGTAAGATGATTAAAACAACACATCACCATCGAGATCAATTTACTGATAATACATCAAGGGAAGTTGATATAGCCTTTGGTTTAAAAGATAAAAAGGCAAGTTAAATTTGTTACCCACATTTTCCTAGTTTTTTTCCCAAATTTTCAATGTATTTGGTTTGTTTAATTATTGAAATATATATTTAGTAAGTCCTATATGAGGATTATTAATTCACAATTTATTTTTTACTTGTTGTCCATGTTGCAGTTGAAACATCACAAGGCTATGTGGTGTAATGGTCATAAATTTCGTATCAAAATGTTGGATGATAAGATGAAAACCTCAAACTGTGGGATAACTGCAATTTTTAAGGTCACCAACATTTCCTCTAGAAGTGACAAAAATCCGGAAGAAACTGAGAATGGGTACTATGTCCATTTGGAGGATATAATTGAGTGTGATTTTGAGCATGATAATGGATTTACCATGGTTAATAAAAGGGCATTTGAACTAGGTATAGAGCCTTATGTTCTTCCAAATCAATGTGAGAAAGTATTTTACTCAGAGGTACCTAGTAAAGTAGGTTGGTCATACGTTGTTAGATATGATCCAAGAGGAAGACTAGTAAAGTACAATCATGTAGCTGAGGATGAAGATAATAACGAGGAAGAATATCATGATTATGAAGATCAGGAGTAGGTGGCTCATGTAGTTGATGTGTCAGACGAAGAATTTGAAGAGGTTGATCATCCAAATGTAGGAGATGATGATCTCATTGACGATATCAATAACTATAGTAGCGAAAATGACGTTTATGATGATGTTGATAGGAATGAGCCTTTCACCAATATCGATTCTGAACCAGATCCTGATACAGATGTTGAACTAGATGATGAAGAAGATGATTGATATTTAATTCATGTTGAAAAGAAGCGGTACGTATTTGTATCTTTTATATGATCTTCATATGTTTTTATATTGTATAATATAGTATATGATACATGTTTTTTATAATTTCAAATTAGGTAATATGGGGAAATTGAGAGTGATGTGAGGGGGGGGGCATAATTAGAGCTTCCACCTTCACGTGGTTTCCCTTGTTTAGTAAATAATGAACTATTCTTGAAACCAAGAGGAGCTCTGTGTGACTGCTCCTAATCATACCAACTATGTAGTTATGTCCATCATCAATTCATCATTATCATTCTCCAAATATCTTATACAAATTTTACAAGGAAATTGTACTAGGAAATTCATCTATGGAATTGTTATATATAGGTCCAACATAATGATCCCCTATAATGTGAACATTATTCCTCAAGTAGGTTTCATGACTTCATGTTTGGGTTGTATATCAATGTTGTTGTTTATATCCCACATTGTGGATGGCTAAAAATTATTGCTTGAGTGCTCATTGATCATAAAAGGCATGACCAAATCCTTTAAGATATTCTCCCAGTAAGTTATCATGGGATGCCAATATTTTTCCCCTCCCTTATCAATCGAGGCTTTATATTGCATGATTTGTGTGTCATCAAGAAGTTGGAATTTGAAGTAGTGGCATCCTTTGATACCAATTATCTTGTGGTTATTTCCCAACAAGTGTGGATCCATAAAGCTTTTGTAAGTCAAACAATTCATGAATTAGATATGAGATGAAGAAATTTTGATCTTCACATCTATAAGTTTTCACCATCTGTAGCAATGAAATATGTCTTTTTTCTTAATTTGAGCTGATGACCTCCTATAAGTTCCATTTATGTCTTCATGTGTGTATCCCATCGAGAGGAAACCATATTCATCAATTTAAAACACCCTTCTTGCTATTAGAAGGGATGGAAATGAAAACACATAGTGATTTTGTTACGACATGTACACTTATTTATTTGCATCAATAATACTAGTGGATATTGTATGTTTTTAGAAATACAAGTACTAACTCACTATATATCATATAATTG